>JAHLJT010002937.1:0-29610 GCA_031308135.1 Acheta domesticus | reverse complement strand
GCACTCACTTTAGGCTTATTGCAAATCCATATATCTGTGTGTTTTTTTTGTCATCACTGTATGCCATGAATTATGCGTATGTGTTTTGCTGGCTTTTTAAAATTTCTTTTTTGATAGATTGTCATGTTTTAAATTGTATGTAGGTAGTCCAACACGAAAGTTTGAATTAGTGATAGTTCAACAATTTTTGGATGGTATGTGTTTTGTGCCTTTGTATTATGTCTTTTGTATTATTCCATGTTTTTTGAAATAATGTTAAATGTGAACATCCTTTCGTTTGTAATTTTGCATGTTTTTCCTAGATTTCTTTCCCTGCCTTCAAATTCCTAAATAGTGTAACATTTATTTTGTTTTTAATTCATACTGCAAATCATTGGGACTTATAAAGAATTCAAAAGTCAATATAAATAATATTGGAAGTGAAATAGAGCTGTTACTCTCTTGACACCGGGGTCCGTCTTTCGCTACTCGTTTTTGAGTGGGTCGTCGTGATTGCTGATGCGTATTCCCGGCATATTTTTAAAGCTTCAACGCTATTGGGGCCCGCGAATGGCGGCGTCCCCCACTCTCTCTGTCGGTTTCCCCCACCATGTCAAATAAGAAGCTCTCCAATATACATGACAGAGTGCCGTCTCTGTTATATACTCTCTCCTGCCCCAACCATTGGCGGACCCCTGGTGGAACCTGTCAGGACATGCACTTTACTTGTACCCTGACCTCTGATGGTTCTCTCTATATACAGAGGATCCAGCCGATCATTTTGGGGAGAACACATCTCAGATTTTTATTAAATAATAAATATTTGTTATTATATTGTTTATTGTGTCACTGTAGATATGATCCTGTAGAATATTATTGTTTAAATAATTACATAGTTAGAACATATAAACATTTAAATCATTTTGGCAAATGAAGGTAACAAACGAAAACTAGGACTTTTGGGGGGAGGGGGGCATGCCCCCCTTGGATCCGACAGTGTCTATATCAGGGGCTGTCCAAGTTAGAAGGCGTATGGGCCCACAAATCATTCTCGTTAAGCGCGGGCCGCACCGTCATTTAAGATGTTGGCTGATTTTAAGGACAGGGTTCGGCTCACGGCGCACGATTCACTTGCGCATGGTTCACTGTCGCGCGGACGCACGAGAACGAATCACTACAGGGAGCACTGCTTGCATTGTGCATTGTGCGGTGTGGTGCGAATGTGTAATGGAGAATTACAATGGTTAAATGCATAAAATGCGTTGCATGCATAATGTTAAATGCATAAAATGCGTTGGTAATTATGCGTTGGACAGACTCAAGGGATGTTTTATGTTAACGCGAGGGCCGAAGGCCGAGCCTCGTCCTCAACTTGGACACGGGTAGCGTAGCGTCACGATTCCACACGAAAATGCGTTGGCCACGTGGCCGTGTGCACACTGTGGCGGCGCCGTGCGAAGTGAACTCGTTCGGAACCGAATCGTGAGCGTCAATAGGAGCCGACCCTGTTCTTAAAATCTACCAGATTTTTTTTACCCTAACAGCTGATATTATACTGAAACTGTATAAATATTATTAGATATTACTTTTATATAATGATTAATTGTCATACAAGGAGAAATTTAATACATTAAATAAAAATAATATGAATTGTGCAATTGTATTGTATTTGGTTTGTTTAATAAAATGTTTTCAAAGCAGTCGGGGGGCCGCATGCGTCACGGGCCGCCAGTTGGACAACCCTGGTTTACATGAATAAGTGAAAACCATAACGGTATAAGAGACTTTTATAAACATGTTTATATTAGGCAATATCTTCAGTGTCAATTAATTTCATACTTTTAATGAATAATGGAAATGCCGAGTGTTTTAATGGTGACCCAAAGCACCACGACTTTACAGTGATATCGAATTAAATAAAACATTTAATCAGAATTTATAAAATGTCACTTATCCGTTGTGGTTTTCACCCAATCATATTACCATCGCATCAGAGCAATAAATTCTGGCCGTACTTCTTGCTGTTCCTTATTTTCGTTTGTCCAGCATTTCTCTTAGCGCATTTATGTTGGGCAGCAGCAATGGAATCTTACATCTTCCAGTAGGAAAGTTTCTATTATGCCATTCTTGATCGTGTGTAGCCTACTAGGAAACTCAGAGTGGCGCCCAGAAAAAAAATCTGGGGCAGGGGCAGTTGATCCTCGAGGTCCGTTAATTCAAACAAAATTCCCTCTTCCCCAATCATAATCCATTCCTCCGTGCATCAGAAATAATTTTGTTTAGAGATAATTATTTTCCATTTCTTTTGAATGAAATAACATGGTAGCCCTAATTAAGTCGCAAAACGGTAATTTTTGACAGAAAATCTCTTATTGCCGGCAGTGAGACATTGTTTAGAACGAATTCAAATAAAATTAGCAAAATGGATTGAGGTGGGGCATTGCCCCTACGCCCCCTTCCCGGGATCCGCCGCTGATCAGTATTTTTTGCCTACCCAGAACATTTGTTCATGATCATGAAGTTCGAACTGCCACTGTTTATATGAACATCAGTATTCGCTGAATACGTTCAACGCTTAAGTCATTTTTGACAAAAACAATAGTTAGTAATCAAGAGCGAAGGCTGTGGATAAAATCCCCTAGCTTAATAAGAGAGGCTTATAAGAATCACGTGGCCAGCTTAGGTGGCTAAGAGCATCAATTAATGTCACGATGCTTAGTCCGATTCAACAGCTGCCTGGAGGAGCGACCGGCTTGCTCCTAATAGGTAGTTTTCCGTGGTTCTGCGACACCATGCAACGCTGGAAAGTACCGTATCCTAACAAACGGGCCACAGACGGGCGCGATCTTTCCTTTCTCTTCCTTTTCATAACGCATCCCTTGTTGATTTTCAATGGGCATTGTTTATTTAAATGGAAACTCCATCGAATCTATTTTCCCTTACTATTACTAACTTATTATCACAAAACACATATGAAACATTTGATTTTGTACTATTCCTCGTTACAATATATACAATAGATATTACACAAAGACTATTCAACTGGCTGCACATAGAAACTGTTCTTCCATTTGAATCGTTGAGGGCATATGTTTTCTTACAGTAGGAAGAGAATACAAGCTAAAATCGAAACCTGTGGGACCCCAAGTGCAAAGCATTGGAAAGGTGAGTAAATAACGTACTTTAATTCCAGTATGGCATTTCTGCTGGGATCATAAGAACGAATATAACCATCTACAGCAATATCACAAATTACATACAAAGGTAATATTGAAAAGGAAATGTTAAGATCAATGACATCAAAAGTTTGGAAGATCTAAAAATATTCCAATAGGTGCTGCAGTTTGATCCTTTGGTGAAGTAACACCTTTAAGAAAAGGAAGTATGTCTGTTTCCACCAAATTCTTTCTTTACAATATGTTCTCAAAATCAATGTTAGTTTTCTGGCATATACACTATAAGCAAAATATCTAGAAAAATCAAAATATACTGTGGCATTATACTTAACTGAAGACTGAGAACACTAATCATCGTTACAAATTTACCAAGAGGTTTTTAGTGGGTCAAATTCAAAACATGTAAAGTTCACCCACTATAACAGAATATTGTCTTGGAAAGTTCTGTAGATGCATATTATAAAAATATTAGAAAAGATTGACAATAAAACATGATTCTTAACTACATAATGAACATTACATACAAGCAATTAACCAGTTAAATGATGAAATTATATTATCCTCTATTAGTTACATTTCCATAGCATTGAAGAAACTCAATTAACACTAAAAAATGAAATACAATTAAAGAATGTAATTTTGATGATTTCAACCTAATACTACATTTTTTTCATTCTTCAAAACATCATCTTGGTTATAATAACAATGAAATGAAATATAATAATATTTAAAAAACATTTTAGTGTAATCTAAGAATCTACGTAATAATGAATAGGCCATTGAATGTACCCTCCATTCATGAATGATGACAGTGGTGGTGATATGAATCATCATGAATTAGGTATTATGTATAACAAAATAAACATTTTATAAAATGCATAAATATATTTCCACTAATTATTTAACTAAAAATTAATCAAATAAAACTTTTTTCATAAATGACAAGTATTGTCAAGCACCACAATCTTTTACTCATATTGCATGATTAATAGGGCTCGGACTTTAGGTAATACACTTATTTCCCCCCCATAATCCTGAGCATTAGAAAGTTTAGTGGAAATTCAAGTAGCATTCCTATTGTTCCCATATACCAAATTGATTATCATCTAAAAAAAATATTTTGATTAAATTGCATAAAAATAATTATTTTTCTTCTAAAAAATATTATTGCTTATTTACACTAAATTTTATGAATAATTGATATTTTTAGGCATTTTCAAGTGTAATTCTTTGGAGATTTTAGATTAGTACAAGTGAAAGACATGCCAGTTTGGAAGGGCAGTGGTTGGTCACAATCACATGTGACTGTGGGACTGTTGGGTGGAGTGGGCCTGGTCATGAACTGTCAAAACGTTGAGGGGCATTTGTAACGCTACTGTCCAATTCAGGCAATAACACTGGGCGATAACATACACTCATAACATGATATATCCCAAACTTCCTGATTGCACAGATGAATATGCAGAGTAATAAGAGGTTGACATCATGTTTTAACTTCAAGACTTTTCTTGACTTTGGTTACCGGTGGGCGTATGGATAATCAATATTTTTGTCATTTTAACACATATCTTTTCACCTTTTAAGCACATACAAAATATATTTCTGTTTTTTTAACACCAAAATGTCCGAGCCCTAATTATTTACATATTTATAGCAGTTCTACAGACAAATTTTATTCATATGTTCTTAATTACAAAATTTACATTCAACTGACAAATGACAATGCTTCACAACCATATCAAAATATATTCTTCTCTTGACATCCAAAATGGCATCCCAGGAATATATCTGTGTTGTTCTTGATCTG
This sequence comes from Acheta domesticus, assembly GCA_031308135.1. Classification (NCBI taxonomy): domain Eukaryota; kingdom Metazoa; phylum Arthropoda; class Insecta; order Orthoptera; family Gryllidae; genus Acheta; species Acheta domesticus. The sequence continues at coordinate 24,648 of JAHLJT010002937.1, read as the reverse complement.
GAATTATATCATCATTTAAATTTATCTTAAATTTTCAAAATATAAATACCAAAATATTATAAAACCAATATTAAAATTAAATGTAGTTTCTGAGTTAAATATGATACAATAGGGGAATTGTTTCGGTAATTTGCCTGTACACAGAGTAATAACTTCAAAACCTAATCTACAATATTTCTCATCAATAATACATTTCTCATTATTAATCTGTTTCATGCACCCCTCAGAAGTAATTGCGTGTTTTGGGCCTTGGGTCTTAAATGGAATTATTTTGATGGCATTGTGTAAAATGTACCAAACCATAATTAGAGGGATACTGCTTCACATTATTATACCAAATCAAATTTTCCTCTAAAATAGACAAACAACATTTAATTATTAGAAATCATAGAGTAAGAATTAGTTGAGAAATAATAATAAAGTTGAAAAAATAATACAACCCCTCTTGCAGATGACTCAATGATTCTGAGCAGAAAGAGTGCAAAGGAACGCTTAAGTGATCTGGACGTTCAAATATAGGCTCTCTATTTAGAGTTTCTTTCCTTTCTTTTCTTACCCTTCCTTTTGTATCTGTATTCTCACCCAATTCTTTAACTTATGCTAGTGAATAAACAGTGTCATTCAATGTATTTTTAGTGTACTTGCAACTGACATTGTACATAGAATTTATCTATATAATTAAGATAGTTTAAAAAAATCCTTAGGCTAAATAATGACTAAACCGTTTTACACAATGTTTAGAAACAGGAACATAAGTAGAGCCCATTGCAACACTCCAAGCTACTGGACCCAGGTAAGCTTTTGAACATTTATCACGGCTTTGAATTCAGGAACACACAGCTCACAGAGGTCCGCATGATCCGTAGTCGAAAACCCTGAGAGATCAGTATTTTCCTCCTGATGCAAGAGATGGAAAAAAAAAGAAAAGTTTATCCAGTGCCTAATACAGCAGGTTTTCCATAAATCTTTACTATATAAAAATTTCAAATCAAATAAAGAAGCAATGATAAAAAGCATGATATTCGATTTTTTGTGATCACCCAAACCAAGAGAACTTAAACATTTATACTTAAGACAAATTTAGGTATATCATAAACAAGCATAGCTTTTAATAACAGTCACATTTTTTTTTCTGAAACTTAGGGTGAATTTTACACAAATTATGCATGAATATTGGGTTTGAAAATAGAAAATATTTTTAGCAGTGCATACAAGTCATATTTTACAGACAGACCGTTTTCCCACAAATGCATATATTTTTTCATTTTTTAAAGAGCACAAGAATAAAAAGATTAAAATGTGTCTCACATAATAAAGATTGGTGAGATATTGACACAAATGCACACAATAATTAACTACAAAGCTTTATTTAGACAAGTAACAAAGCACTCTAGTTTCATCTGATGGCACAACCCATTGTTGCGCAAGGTCAACAGAATGCTTCCATGTAAGAACATATGGTCACACTGTTCAGTTTGAATGCTTTAGTTCACATGCTGAAAGTACATTGCTCAACAGCATGAAGTAAAGTTTTGTTCATAATTTTGGAAGAAACTTCCTCACGCTGACAGAGAAATACTGGTTTTATTGTACTGTTCATGATTTTTTAACCTTGCAAACATTTTAAAAATAAGTCCTGATTAGTTTTCAAAGGCAGCAAAACTAAGTAATATACTCACAATTTATCTGGAGTGAATTTTGAATTTACATTATAAAAACAACAAAAAGTTTTTTTAAATAATTGATAAGATACATTGATAAGATAAATAAAACTCCAAAACAGATATCTGAAAGTGATTTACCTGTAATTAATATATGCCCAAGGCAACTTTTTTTGTCCTATCAGGTAAGCCTTCGGTAATATCTTTGATTATCTGAGGCAAGTCAAGGCTGGCATACATGACTTCTGGTGCCAGGAAAAGTTCTTCACCCAAAGACACTCTCTCTGCAAAGTACAGTAATGATGAGAAAAACCACTAACTACAGGGTCCACTTACTCTGAACATGACATTTGGCCAATGGAATCACACTGTCAACACTTTTCAAATTAACATCTCTGATACAACAAAATTGTAGTACAGGAAAATTTCCAAAATGAAATATGAAATACGGAAAAATGAATAATTCAAATATTAAACTCATCTATATTACGGTACTTTTAGAGCCAATACAACATGCCGTCAACAATAAATTATTTTCTTTGGAGCTTCATCCTTTTATGAAAACTAAGATTTCACAAGCGTTAAATTATACTTTGTTTATATTTCATTTAACATTTTTCTAAAAGAAATATTCACAAACAACAAAGTCTTATAATTACCAAATTATTTTGAAAAGTCTTAGAATTATCATTGATTTTCTAAAGATAATGAGTTTGTTTAAAAAAATGTGGGTGGTAAAATATGGAAGTTTTAACTGACATTCCAATAAAATGGCTGTTACAACAAAACAAAAGTATGTCTTTTTTTTTGGTTGATTAGATCAAAAACAAAATGGACTGTCCATTACACAATTGCAGAAAAATATTTTTTTAACACAACTTTTAAGATGATTCTTATGGTGTGTTCACCACTACTTAACAAAATGGTAATAAGTTAATAGTAATTATTCAGGAGACACAGAATGATTTTTAATTACTTATAGCTAATTGGCAACTTCCTTTACAATTTTGTTAACAGTGAGTATCACAGTACTTCATATTTTTCACCTTCCCAATGTTCTAAGAAGTGGTATTTTTTATTAACATTTTCTTAACTTCACAGTCGTCTTCACCATCATTATTTTTATTATTTTGATCAGCAACTTTGCCAGGTAGGAGTCAATTAATAATCCAACATGATCACAAACTCCTTCAATTATTTTAGGCAATATAAAATTGCTTCCTGATTTTTTTACTGAGTGTTAGACACTTTGACCAATATTCCTTCATAATGATTTGAATTTTCTTTCTAAAATTGGCCATGGAAATTTGATTTGCAGAGAAATCTTGAAGCAAATTGGGCAAAAAAATGATATGAGGATATTTACTAATAAGGATTTTTACCCAATACTGCTTGTAGTCTGCATAGCTGTCTACCCGCAAATTTATGTCTTCTCTTCTTGAAGGTCCTCTTTGTTGCTGTTCTTTGACAAAATTGTAACTCAATCGACACTTCTTCTTCACCGTCATCGTGTCCAATATGATATAGGGATCTACATTGGCAAGACAGACAAGTTAATGAAGGAATGATTCTAATTACCAAAATAATGATTTTTTAATATATGATGATTCCCAAAAGCGTTTATACCTTGGGAAATAATTTGTAGATGCACATACTCTTGCCTACAAAATATAATTTATACAATCTTACAAATCTTCATAAAATAATCAATCTTTTGTAAATTTACTGGCTACTTTTTTCTACACACATGCACAAAGTTTTATTGAATTTATAGTAAGAAGGTCAAAATGAAATAACAATTTGTATTTGTATAAATATTGAATGTGAAAAATCACTACTTTTCAGAAGCCTCAGTTGAATGAAACATATCAATAAGATTAGTTTTGATACATTCATCATCATATTTATAGTTTAATATTAATCATTCAATATTTTACAGCTGAGAGGTTTGAGATTTAGGACTTTATTAAAAAGTACACATTTGCTTGGTCATTATGTGCATCACCTTTGAAACAACCACCAAATTACAATAACAAAAAAGCTTATTTTTCACTTATGACACGTTGCAATTGACACAGCAATTGAGACACTTTTAAGATCTTCAACAAGGAGAGCAAGAGAACCTTGTTGACATGAGACCACTTGATGGGTGCAACTGCATTGTGAATGAAGGCAGAAATGATAAGTGGAAAGTGATAGCTGGAAAGCATGGGATTGACTAACTCTACAAAACTAAGAAGAAAGGTGTAACTAGGAAACTTACTTCTGTATACTCTTCTGGTTGCCATTGCATAGCTTGTTTAAGGTTTTCTGCAACATGCCAACCTCCAATGGGCATCTGGCGCCAACGTCCAGGCTCCAACTGTCCATTCAAAACAACAGATACTGAAGTACTTAAAGCCCCACTGTCTATCACTATACAATTCTCAAGGGCCACAAGGGCACTCACAGCCAAGGGCTTTGGAACTAAACACACCCTGCAAAGCAGCACAAAACAATTATTATTAAATTCCGCTTTTGATAGAAAATTTTGAACATTTGTAAACCTTTTTCTCTACATACAGAAAATATTTTCAGACAAAAATATTGAAGTGTTTATAGAAATGTCCTGAAAAATCAATTGGCTTCTACAGACACCTACAAAACAACCCAGATAAAGGGTTTTAACCATTGTCTTTACTCTGGAAACTAAATGATCTGGTATCATAAACAAATACTGTATTTTTAAGTTTAAGAAAGTAAAAGACCAAGTGAGAAATTACATTTTTTTCCTCAAGTAATTGAAATTTCCATATCATGAAACCGGTTGATCGGAAGTTGACAGTGCCCCTTCAGTAATAAGTCAAAAGAATGCTGCAGTTCACTTTGCAATTCCCGGGCGGGCCTCGCCTTCTTCCATGTTTTGAAAATCATGCGAAATTGCCCCTAATCCGAGGGCGACTTTTCATTTCAGCTTTTTTTTAAGGAGTTTGTCAGGCTCCTGCACGACCGGCATGGGCGGCGGCAGTCTTCGGACGTCCGTCTTTCCCATCTTCCGGGGCTCTCTGTCATTCCCGCTAAGCATTACAGGTCTGACTTTGGCTCCTGTGCCCTTCACCGTTTTTCTGGGCTCTACACTCACCTCTGAGGCAGTGCCCCAGTTTCGTGGGAAAGAAACGGGCACTGTCAACTTCTGATTTACCCATGAAACCATTTTCCAGGTTTAAGAACACCTCAACATCTTCCTTTAAAACTTTTGGTATCTCAGTAGCTAGATTGACAATATAATCACAACAAAGTACATAGGTACTCGTGTTCTAAAGAAATTTCTTGAAATTATCAAAAAAAGTATTCACCTGGAGACCCGAGCATGCAGAAATAAGTAATGTAGCAGCTGAATTCTTAATGCATGTGACATTGCTAATGGTTCACAAAACATGAGAATGGCATTTGGTTTTAGCAGGACAGGAGAAAGGCTCATCTGATGAAAAAAGGTGACCCACAAATGCTTTCACGACATGAAACATGCTATCACTTAAAAGAGCTGCTGCTGGACTAACAACATCCATATTTGGAATTCAAGTATTTCAACTGTGTCTGCACAAAATCCATTTGCAAGACCTGCATATTCTGTTGATGGTTTCCTGCAACTTGCATTTCTTTCCCACACACCACATGACACACGTTTCTTCTCCCTATATAATTTCACAGGGTTACAGAATACACAAAATGGTCCGTTTGCTTGCACATGTAATGATCTAGGCTCATGAGAATTCTGTTGCTGAATATTTGCTTGATTTTTTTCTCCACCAGTTTCACTCACAGAACATGAATCAACAGCATCAAAACTGGGCTTAGGAATTCCAAACATAGAATAGTGTCTTCTTACACCAAAATTTGGAGTGACTATCCAAGTCCATTTGTTACCTATATCCATCACAACTCTTGAACCATGATCTTCCACACACGATTGCCCACACATGTATTTTGCACAGTGGTAGCATGGAACGAATACAGCACTATCATCCGAATTCACAATCATATTCATACGATAGCACATCTGTTTGAAACACAAACTTAATTTCTGCAATAATCTTCTGTCTGGAAACCTGAAGGGTGATGCAGCTTCTAACTGCTGCCATTTTAATTTCCTGAAACCCAAAAACAAATTTGGTTCAAACTATTAGGCCTTGCTTTCTACATAAAATACCAAAGATAATGCAACATTCATTTATATTTATTATAAATGATATGAAAGCTCCATACCAAAGATATTCAGTATCCACAATTCTTTTAAGATATTTACAACTGCATCCAAAAGACAATATATCTGTCACACTACAGAACTTTAGAATTTTTATCCAGATTTCTTCAGGAAAAACCGAGGGGTCCATTTATATAGAATTCAAGATAGATGAATTCAAGAAGAATATAGATTTCAAGTCGCAAACGGATCGAACAGTTGATTATTAATTCTTACATATTAATGATCAGTATTATAACGGTTAGAAGCGCACCTTTTAAAAATTAATCATTACATGCCATTTGGAGATAACAACTAATCTTCTCTGAAATTATTTCCAAACAATGGAAACATATCTTTTCTTAATATCAGCCTTCAGAAAAATTCGAAGCAATTCAATAGTTCAGTTTAAAAGAAAGCAGATTCCACAGCATTTTGGACAGCGGCGCAACACATTCAAGCAAGTGTGGGCAGGTTTGATAGAACTGCCAATGAATTTCAGGAGTGCATCACGATTTAATATCGTAAAGATACTGCATTTTACTTTTAAACACGAGCTAGCCATTCAAATCTCCAAAAGAGAACAGATTAATGGATTGCTGTAGGTGGATGCTTTACAAAATAGCGGAGAAGTACCTGGAAACACAGAGCACCAAAGCATAGAGCGCCCACTCCCATGCTAAGAGAGCGGACGAGTAAACGCTTCCCAGGGACACCGGGCGCAGCACTGTCGACTCCCCACTCCTCTCCCCTCTCCAGAATTCCACCCACTCCATTACATGTGCCAATCAAAAGGCGTCACCCCACTCCGCCCCCCCATGTGATGTGTTCCAATCACCCTACTGTCAGCTCGTAAGCGGGAGTTCAAAATTACATTATTTTTTCCGGCCTTCCTTACAGCCATATTAAAAATTTACAGCATTTACTTAACTCTAATTACGTAATTGACTCTCTTATTGTGCCTACTTATTTAAGGAGTCGCTATATGTTTTCTTTACTTAAATCCCAAAAGCATTGAATTTGTAGGAATAGGTATCTAGAGGGTTCTTAATCATAAATGACATGAGCTAGGAATATGGGACAATCATAATTATACAGAACAATTATTACTAAAACACATTTATTTACTCCAAAAGTGTAAATAGGTTAACAGCAAATCAAACCAATGAAAGACATTAGATAACTACGTTTAATTACAGAAATAGCATTGTGTGCATTGACAAGAAGTTTTTGCAATGAATATATTTGCTTTACACATGAAGTCATTTGATCCATTACTATTAAGAATTTAACAAAAGCAAAATTTCAGCACTTTTCTTATACAAGAATTTTCAAACAAATGGTGACATCCAAGTTGAAAAAAACTGATTTCCAAAAGCCATCAAAATAAAACAATTACTTTCCATTACATAAAAATATTCACCATACAACAATCCAATAAACTGAACACATTGAATGTTATTCAAAAATTATTGAATTACTTATTAAAAAAATTAAATGAAATGTATACATTAGTTACAATCGGTAATTTTAGAAATTGACATACAACAAAAGAATTACTTTCATGAAAATAGTACTGAATATAGTCAAATTATTGAATTACTTGTCACAGAATATGAATTAAATGAAAACTACATATTCGTTACAATTGACAATTTTTACAAATGAACATAATACAAAAACCTGATTTGTATCATTACTACTGAACAGAGAAATTAATGAAATACATATTATAAAACATAAATGAAATAGATTTTTTTACAATCAGCAATTTTACAACTTTTTATTTATATTTATTTACATCAAAAACAGTTTGAAACTGTGTGATGAGCTATAGGGAGAAGTGAAATTTGTGCACGTTTTCATAATTCTGTGATCTCAATCCTAAACCATATTCTAATAGAATTTTGGATACAGAAAAAAGAGCATCCTTTTCCCAAGTTTTGTCAACAAAATATTCACTCCTTTATAGTAAAATATATTTTCAAATGTAAATTAGCTATATATTTGTGCCCTTAACCCTCATCACGTTCTTCATGAAAGAATAATACTTCTTGCCGCAAAAATAAGGAAAACGATAATTTGAATAACTATATTTCCCACTGAAATTCAGAAGACCTTCTGAACTAGTACAAGAAGTTTACTTCTACAACTACTAATAGAAGACGCCTCCATTTCTGTCGCTTTTGGTTTCAGAGCAGCACATAACAAACTGAAATGAAAGAAGTTAAATTTTTAGACAGCCATGCAAATTCATTGCTGTTTCATGCTGTTATGGCACCTTGCATGTCTCTGCGAAAAAGAACGTACACGCCCTTGCGTCCTGCAAAACCTCTTCTGCAGCAGAAGGCGTTGTCTGGCAAAGTTTCTGCAGCGTGGTGTAAGGAATTTGTCTCTGGTAATGCATACAGAGCGTAATCCAAATCCACGTGAATTGGAACCTTCAAAAAGAAAACACTACCGTAATCTGCTGTATTTATTTCCCAACAAACATACCCAGCAATTAAATTCTACCTCACCTAAGGACAACAACTGACGTCTTGCACTTTTCTTAGTGGTACACATCACCTAAATAAGTAAAAATAGTTATTAAACAAATATAAAGAGAAATAAAGCACAACTAATAAAATTTCAACATACCTCCAAATGCCTTATCAGCTTTCTTTTATTTGATGACTCACACAGGGCATCTTCCTTAGAAGAGGTTTGAATTTCTGGAACTAAGGAAAAATTCATAAAAGATTGTGTTCAAAAGGAGTTGAAAGAAACACTTAATAAAATACCACCACTATTTAACTTACATTCAAAATTCTCTCCATCTCCATCGAAGCCCCTTCATGCACGGTTTTATCTGGAACAACAGAATATTTACATACAACATAAAATGAAAATTTCTCATTAAGTATTAACTTCCACAATAATTGTGAACAATGATGTGAAGCAGCTCATTACTAAAAATTTCTTACCTGGCAAAAAAAGTGTAGGGACAGCGTTTTTTTTAGCCCCAGAAGTAATTCCCGGCATTTACTTCCTTCAGAGAAATGCCGATCATAGACATACATTTGATTGCGCCTCTTGCGGTGTTATATTCGAAATCACTGGATTACCGGAAGCATTAATCCAACTCGCGAACAATTCTTAGTCACTTCGAGGAAAGCCATATCTCGTACTAAAATGATCACCGCAATTCAATACGGCACATTTAATTTTCTTTCGTGAAATATTAGCCATATTTTGAATGTGTTAATGTAGCACGAGAAGCAAAAACACCTGTATCACCAGATGAACACAAAGAACCGTGTGCGCAAGATCAGAAAGTAACGGACAACATGAAATTCCTCCCTTTGAAAACTGCTCCACAGACTTCCTATCTTTCACGGAGTGTACGACGAATACGCTCGCACCGCGCCTGGTGGGTAAGGGTATCGTTTACTCGTCCGCCCTGGCCTATATGAGTGCTCCATCTATCTTAGTTTGTCTATGCCTGGAAAGGTTAAAAATATTACTCGCGTCTTTCCACACGCAGTTGGTAATGTAACAGTGTCGGCAACAGTATTTTTTATTGGATCAATTGAAATAAGAAACTAAAAAATAATGACATCGTCTCATTTATGGATGATTTAAATTACACAATCTTACAATATAAAGTCGTTTACCATTAGTTTTTCTTAGTGATTCATTTCTAAAAGCCAAGATAATGTTTGTCAGTTGACAGATCTATTGGTTATCATGAAATGAGAATAATGAAGCGGATAATTTGAAATGAAGAGAACAATTTCGGCTTTTTATTCTGTTGTCAAGATAAGTACAGTCTTCAGACTCCTTCATAATCCACAATAAATTATCAACATTACAATTTGTCCATTTAACAGACGACAAAACATTGAGAAATAAAGCAAAGAAAGTGGCAAAAAGGATTTTTTACAGCACAATGATCATCTCCGTTTTCTCACTGGAAGTGGGAGCTGCATTCACACGTAGAGCACATTTAAGTTTTGTGGATTCCTGAAACCGAAAAATCGAATAACGGCAAAATGTGTGTCCGTCTGTGAACAACGCTAGCGGCTAAACCGTTCAGTTGATTTTTTCTGAAATTGATATTTCCCAATCGATCAAGCTGATGTCGCGACCCCTTGAATTTGGAACCGATATTTTAATTTTGGGGGTTACTTACATGAAGCCCCTGGGACATCTTCAAAATTTAAAAAAAAATGTCTCCATCGATTTTGATTAAATTTTGTTGTTGGATAGTGTGAAGAACATTTAAGAGTGCAGGTCTCATTTTCGATGAAAACCCGACTTTTCGAAAATTGCAAAAATTCCAAATTTTTTCGTCATCTTCCTACAACCACAATTATGAAGATATATATTTTCCATTAATGAAATATGATCCTTAAAGAAAGATTTTGAAATAAGGTCATGTACAATTTTTCGAAAATTTGAATACTTATCGCGTAATTTTGCGTAAAAATACGGGCGATAAAGAACGTGGTGTTTTAGCACCACTAGTTGACGTTGAATACGACTGATTCCCATTCGGCGTCAAATCTTCAGCGCCAGGCATTGGAATTAATTGCTAGAGACCGGAAAAATATGTAGTATCAAACGTCAAAATATGTAATGAACATGTAATAAATATGTAAAATCTAGTGTAATATATAATATTAAAATACTTCAATTAAAAAGCCATTTACATAATACGAAATTACATCTATAAAAAGTGTCCTAAAGAATTTTTTTTAATACAAACGTTTTAAAAACCATTTGGAGAGCTCAAGCTGACTCACGCAACTTTCCCGCCAGTAATAAAAGCTTCATCTATTGTTATTATCCAAGACCCTAATTTAGCAGCCAGACTAGACGCAATAGAATCACCCATTTTTCTCAGAAATTAAGGTTAAAGATTACAAAACACGGCGTCATGGATGCTTTTCACCAGTGGCGTAGCGTCAGGGGACGCTGAGATGCTGAGCATCCCCGTATATAAGAACCTTAAATACTGTATTGATAATCTTACAAGTGGTCTGTTGAGCGAAACACGTTTTGTATTAATTTAAAATTGATTTCCTATGATTGAATTCGGCGGGCTGTTGAAGCTGGCCTCTGATTGGTTGGAAGCTAAAATACTTCAGCGTCTGCCGCCAGATTGCGACGAGCAATGACGCATGCGCAGATGGCGAGGTCCCCCTCTCCCCTCTTCACCCCTGGCCCTGAGAAACCCGACTGCTTTACGCTAGCGTCTACTGCGGAATGAAGCTCGTTTGTGCACGAGAGCGCAGCACACTTCAGGCGTTCAGTAAATTATCTTTCTCTCTCTCACACGGGAGTCCCCGCTTGGTCATGGGTACAAACTGTAGAAATAGTGTCTGACTACTATTTCTTAATTAATATCCAAGAAATTGTATTATCTCTTAAATAGATTACATATTATTTAAGTCTGCAATGTATAAATTAACAAATGGTCTTATTGCCATTCGCGTATAAGAATTATAGCTGAGCCATTGTATAATTTGCTTTCAAGACATCGGCAGCCCTGACTGCTGTGAGGATTTTGTGGGAAGCGCCTACACCGTCGTAAGCAATCGAGATCGTGGAAGTAGTCCCAGTGTATCTGCCTTGTGTTGCGTTCGCCTGTTAGACGAAGTAGTTGATAGTGACATTTTGTGTGTTATTGTTGAGCATCCCCAAACGTGTGAGTCACGCTACGCCACTGCTTTTCACACCTAGATTTCACTAATAACGTACGAAAAAATGCTGATTTTTTTTTAAAAACACTCCTTTTCTAAAAATATATTTAATAAAATTGAAGAAAATTGATATAATAAAAGAATATTTTGCAAAACTAGTAAAATATGTAATAAAGTACTAAATATGTAACGAAATCACTTGGATATAATTACATAAAAATCTCGTCTATGTTAATTGCAGCCCATCACGAATGTTTTCCTTAAAATGCACAAAGGACAATTTTTTCTTTCTCCTGTAAATTAAAAATTGTTCATTGGATTTAATTAGCGATTTAATATTGACTTTCTATTTTCATTAATTTAATTTTGACGGAAGTATGTATCTCAATCTTCCAAAAGTTTGCTGGACTTCAAATTTTGAACACGATTGACACGAATAAGATTGATTGCCAGACAGTGAATTGTTTAGCGGCAGTCGCGCTCGCCGCGTCGTATGCTGCTTACTTCTCCGGGATGTGATGCAAGCGCATGGATATGTTAATAAACGCCATGGAGTGAGATTTTGAAAAGCAGAAGAAAATTCAAAATGGGGAGGGTGGTTATTCGAAATGAATAAGTGAGGACCCCTTGCCGGCGGCGCGGGGCGGCCGCCAGGCGCGGTCCAGAGAGTATATATCGGAAGCAGCGGAACAAAGAGACAATCACTTTCTCTTTACGAGAAAGTAAAAAAAAAAACACCCCCCTCCCCCACACACACAAACTAGCCCGGGCTTCAATCCGTATAGTGATCTCTAAAGCCTAGTAATTTCCAAACCCGTCTGATATCTCCATATGTATGTTCAATGCAGCCTAACAGTGAATAAAGAAGTAACACACAGCCGTGCGGCTCAAATGCGAGATGTTAACTGCGCAGCTCAATTGTTAGCCGATTGCAGTAAAATGATCCAACTTTTCGAAGTACGATTCTTAAAGTAGAGATTGTCAAGCTTTAATGTTTTATAAATTAAAAGTATTTTGGGTAAAATTCGCGATCTATGGCCTTTGAAATGTGTCTATTTCTATGATTTGAATTTAAAATTAGCCGTATTCTAATGTTGCACACTGTAGAGTCAAATAAGTAATGTTTTATATTCAGAAAATTGTTGTGCGATGTAATGGGCACCACTTTGGTCAATAAACCGATGGAAAAAATGACCTTCTAATAAATAATATGTCGTATACTCTTTAGTTTCTCTAGTAGCGAAAAAAGGCAAAAAACAAAATATAATGGGATGTTTATTGAGGTTTGTGACACTCCTAAATCCACTTTAATTTTAAATGGATTGAAGGGTGACACAAGTGTTTATTTGACTCAACCAGTGTAACACACACACGCGCGCGCGCGCGCGCACGCACGCACGCATTCACATACGCACGCGCGCGCACCCGCACGCATAGCCACGCGCACGCACGCGCACACGCACGCACACGCGCGCACATACACACATACAGAGCCTACGGGGAGGAAACGTCGAAACTTCGAAAATAAGCTTTTAAGACATATTTTGTCTAATAAACTCCTTGGATATTCCGAATGGTTGAGCCGCAATATGCATTCAAAAGTTGGTTTGAGAAACACTTTCTATTAAAATTTGCATTGCAGGAACACATAAACACTCCTGAAACATGTAAATTATTTATTATTTTCAAAAGAAATAAATGTATTTGTTCAGAAAGAAAAATTAACCAGAAATGAAAAAACACCCAATTTACACACCATTCGACTGCTCCCAACGGGATCGGTATCGAAACGCTGATGACGCGACTCGAGAATAAGTTGTGTTAATCTCATCACGAGTGCTGAGTAGAGTTCTACAGCCACTTTAAACCTGTATAACAAAGTAAGAATGACTGACAATATTGTATCTATTCATCACGATTTTTTTTCTCTTTCAATTTGTTGCATCTAAATTGACGCAACGCGTCTCCAAGCCCCTTTGAGCGATTGACCAACCCGATTTTGGACACTTGTTTTGAGCATGGACTACAAAGAAGATATATAAAATAATATTTTTCCGGTGCCCTGATTTTCCGAAGCTCTTCTTAGAAACCCATGCAATGACTTTCATAGGTTTCTAAGAAACATTGTTCACGGGATGATCAGTAAGATTACCGAGAATTCCAAATTCGTTTAATTGCAGTTGTGATATCTGAGTGTGTGTGTGTGTGGGGGGGGAAGCGTCGAATTATTTTCATATTGAGTTGTAATTTATTTGTACATTATTTTAAAAAAAACAATTGATCAACGTCAGAGACATTGTAAGTGTATTAAAAGTGTTTCAAAAAAAGTATTAAAATGAAGTACGCTACTTTTACAAATAGTTCCGCTTGCAATTTATTTTAAATTCCAAAATGTTCACAAATGCTTCAATCCAGAAAAACTGAATATTTGAATACATTTTCATTCAACATTGGAATTAAATTAATCGAATTAAGTATCTAATTATTACGCTCAATAATTAAAATACGAACAAATACTAAAAGTGAACGTAACAAATAAAATCATTATAATTGCAAATGCATTAAGGAAATAAAAAGACTTCGTTGAGTTCTTTCCGACTTTTGCCAGTTAGCGATGTTCTCAGGCCTGGGCTCTGTTTTCATTATCCATACTTGGAGGTAAGAGAGACATCAGCGCACTCCAAAAATAATTAGTGAGCAACTTCTTGAACAAATACATTTCACAAAGGAGAGAGGTTTCCCATTAGACCGTCTATTCGGCGGCAAAGTATTGCGCTAAGCTGAAACAAATCGTAAATGAAATTCTGGCGGGATGACTGAAAAGTTTTCAAGATAAGATTGCGCAGTTTTCAAGATACGATTGCGTGGAAAAACGGGAAATATACACGTAATGGGACTAATGTTTTATTCTTTATTTGATGAGTTCTTTCACAGTAGCATTTTACGAACGTATAGGGGTATATACATACATTACAGTATCTTATTTTCACTTCTTTCAAAAATGATTTTACGTAGATTCTGGGACGATTCCAATGAGAAAGTCTGTGCCATGTAACTTACACCACGGCCTCTTCTTTGTCGTCGTAGTTCTTTATCTTCCCATTGGCCACTTCTCGCTTGCGGACCCAAGTTCGCCCTTTCGCTTCAGAAGCCAATGTGAACTGCTGGAGAAAGGCGCCACATTTTGAAAGCAACTAAGATGCGCGCAGGCGAAGGAGCGTGGCCGGGCACCTGCTTTATTATTTTACGTCAAAAACACTTAAAAACTGTGTGACGTGCTACGGATAGAAGTGATAGCTCTTCAGATAATAGTCACTCAGTACTGTTTTGTTATTTTAGTTAGAGATCATTTTAAAAATTACGTGACTGTTCGAATACTCAAACATCGTCTGCAATAAAGGACACCTGTGTCGTTACCTTCTGTGATTGGTCATATGTTATCATGTGAGATAATGAATCTAAAAAAATTGAAACATTTGTTTTTTAAACACTTTAAAAAAATTTCATGCAAAGCTTTATGTTCATTTTGATCGGCTTATAACAAGAGATTCATTTGAATTGTTTCTTGTGAAGTGGGAACATGCTAGTGAGGCATGAGGTAACTGTGAAATGAGCTGCAGAGCAGTGTTCCTGTAGTAACCAACCAGCACCGTTGGCTATTGTGTGAAGGGTGGAGCCCACTGGGCTTTGGAGGGGGGAGTGGAGAGAGTGGAACCCTGAGTACTGGAGCATGCTTCCTCCCAGCCAACACCCACAGCACCCTGCCCAGGCCAAGAGCTGGCCAATATGTCAACTTTTGTTGCTCTCAGCCAGCATGTGATTGGCTCCGCAGAGTAAATTTATGTGTTGTGTTTTGTGGAACACCAAATTGTAAATAGTGTTTTTTAACTTGTTAACATGAAATTTCCTGAAGTGAATATCAGTAAAGTAATTTTAGTATGTTGCAATTTTGTGTTTTTGGTAAGTTCTATTGAAACAAATGTTTTAGAAATCAACAACTTTTAGAATAGATCAATTTATTTTAATGTATGATTATCAATTTATTGATTCAGTTATTTTAAAATGCTTATTGCTGAGAGTAGAATATCAGTTAATGGAATATCAGTAGAATATCAGTTGCTCAGAGTAGAATATCAGTAACTGCATTATAATTATATTGTAACTGTAGTATAACTATAACAGAAAGTCACTAATAACCGCGATGTTGATGCGACTAAAAATAAAAATAATTAATTAATATCAGTTAAGTTTGAAACATGTATTTAAAATTGATTATTAACATATATGTTTGTGTACTACATGCTTTTGGTGGGAAAATATTAATTTTAAATTGCATTTTCTCAAATTCTTTTCAAATATAATGCAATAGAAGTAAATAAAATTAGATCAAAAACATATTTTCTTCTTGCTTAAAGTCTTTGAGCTCTATTTCCAACAGAAGCAAAGAGAAACATACAATAATAAATAAGTGTTAATGATTAATTTAAAAATGATTGTTTCAAATGTATCTGACTTAAGAGCACCCTACAAAAACATATTTAAAACAACTGAATTATTTTATAAATTGCTCCTTTTGTTTTGAAATATTGGAAATGCTAAAATAAAATTATTTTTAAATATAATGTGGTGCAATACCTTCTGCATTAATTCATATTTTTTAATTCTTTATTACCAGCATTTAGTACCTTTACAAGGCTGAAATGAATTATCCATGAAAGCAAAAATTAAATGTCCCTGTGTCTCAAAAATATATAATTATTTATTTAGCACTTTAGATAAAACTAGCTTCAAACCTGCCATTGGGAGCATTAATGTTATTAAAAACTCAAAGAATTTTTAAAATTTCAGAATAAATTTTAGATTTACTAACTGTTAATCAAATGAAATTATTATCTTTTTTCGTGTTTATTTAATAGATCACTGTTATCAAGTAGACCATGTCTGTTTTTTTTAACAATTACACTACTATCCTTTATCTCCTAGTGCAATATCTATCTATCGAAAAATTAAAAATTCTTTTCAATTTACATCATAATTTCTTCCCTTCAAGAAAATATCGTTCTAAAGTAGAAGTTTTTTGTTCTTTCAGGGGTGTGGTGTTGCTTTGGTGTGCTTTGGTGGTTTACTATTAACAGATGAGCATCGAGTGTTACTCTCAAGACTAGCCGGTCCCAACCACCGCTGCCTCACCCCATGTTCTATTACCTCTCTCTTGGGATGATGTCCACAGGTTTACTTTGTTGCGCAATTGGAATATTGGGCTGTTGGGCCTGTTGTGGTCGTAGTGTTTGCCTTTTTGGTTTGGTAAGTTTAAATTTGAAGAAAAATATGCTTATTTTCAACACCAGTACACTAAAACATCATGTACAATACTTGCCCTTTTTAACAATGCTTTACAACATTGTGACACAATTCATAAGGGATGAGGATTTGTATGTAATTACATATTTGTCTTTTCATTAGTTGCAATTTAATTTTTGTGATATTTTCACTATGAGTTAGGCTTTGTAATGTAATGTCATCTGGCAGTGTGTTGTAATGTACATGGGTTGTAGGTGAATACCTACACACTTGAAGGATACTGACACCTGATGAAATAATTATTCTGTTGAGTGTTGTAGACATCGGTATTCACTGAAAATATGCTACTTATTACCAGGGCCATTATTAGTACTTATCAATAGGGCTAGGATTTGTATGGGTTAACACATCTCTAAATATATACATACATATGGACTAAAAATGTTCTAAACAAGGGGTAAAATATGGGCTAATATTAAATAAAAAGATGAAAATAGAGATATTTATTTTGCATCAGTAAAATGGGAATGGCCATTTAACTTCTTTTTAATATTAACCATAGAACATGATTTATTTATTTTGTGTACTAAAACTCAATAGATATTTTTGCTTTCCTGGAAGAGAAATAATCCTTAATTCTTTCCTGATAACTGATCATGTACCAAGTATGTTGTGTACCAAGTACCATGAATTTTGTGAAATAATGTTTTACAATTTCTCTTGCAGTATCTTTTCTTACTGGTAGTTTTGTTATTGGGAGAAAGTACTTTAGGTGCTCTGGTAGCTGTGTGTCCGCAATATCTTGGTATTGGAATGTCGTCTTCACAACTGTTGGAAGTCCTTCAGCACAGTTATGGGAGTGCCTGGCCAAGAACAAGTGACAGCAGCACTGGATTTGACTCAAACAAAGGTACTCACTTTACTTTTACTTTCTTAAAACCTTGTTTAGTCAATATTTACAAAATCTTTGAATTAAAAACTTAACTTAACATCTTGTTATTTCTTCAACAATATGATGAACCTCGTGATCATTTTTCTCTCTGTGCGTGATACATACAATATATTTTATAAATTTATACAATGATTTGATTCCTTTCCATTATGATTTGAGTATTTGAACATGATATGTTGACTTCATGGTGCATAACAGTAGCATGATTGGAATTGTTTTAGATGGAATGTTGTGGAATAAATAACGCACAAGATTATGGCACTTCCTGGTGGCATCTCAAGGAACTTGGCCAGAGGGATTTGCAAGTGCCTTTGTCATGCTGCATCACCAATAAAACCATAGATAATCCCCGGGCTTTTCTTGACCCTCAACCTGCTAATATAACATTGTGCCAAGCCCCACAAGAAGATATGTTTATTAAAGGACGTTATACTGATGTAAGTTTAATAATTAGGTAAAAATTATTCATCTGTTTTGGAGAGAAGACTGTATTCATAAGTACTACAACTACTGTTGTGTAGATAATTAAATTTATATAGTAGATAATGTTATATATATACAAGGTGAGTCACGTAACTTTAGCACCTCCTGTAACTTTTGAACGGTTGAAGTTATTGTAATGCAGTTTTTACGAAAGTGCATGAGGGAAAGGGGCTAATTGACACGTGCATTAACTTCTATTTTATCACTTGTATTTTACGAGATTTTTTAGGTCACTTTGTTTTTTCAAATGGAACTATACATATTTTTTCAGTCCACCATGACGAGCGTAAAAAGACGAATCCAATGATGTACATATTGTCATATGTTAGATAAGGATTTTTTTGATTAATTTTGATTTTTGCGACCGGGGTTTAACGGACGTTTTGAATAGTCCACCACACAAGGTCATGCAGCGCTCCACCAGCACACGTGCGCCCGCCGAGGGGAAGGGAAGGGGAGGGATCTTATTTGAAAATACCAAACATATTATACCAAGTATTCACAAAACCATTGCAGTTTTTTCCTGAACTGTGCTTTCCATCCTTCTGCATTTTCACATTTTCGTCTTTCTTTGACTGAAGGAATTAAAGGATGGAAAATAAGAATTTATCATAAGTTTGTATTGTAATAAAATGTTTATAACTTCAACTCCATTTAATGGGATTTCATAAGATACGTAGTAATGGGATCTTGAAACAAAGCACAATAAGAATAAATAATTAAAACTGTACAAAAATATATTGTATATTTTGAGCAAACAATTTCAATGTTAATACGAATATAATAATAACTTAGGGATAGAAATAATCTTATTTCAATAAATACTACTTAAGACAAATCCGTATTTTCAATCCCTAAGAAACCCAAATTACTGAAAATGGATTAAGATGAAAAGGAGAGTTCAGGAAAAAGTGCAACAGTTTTGTGAAAATTTTTCGTATCCTCAAGTACTTAAATCCCTTCCCTTCCCCGACCCCGCGTTTGCTGGGGGAGCGCTGCGTGACCTTGTGGGGCTGACAGTTAAAATGAAAATATCCGTTAAACACTAGTCGCAAAAAAATCACAATTACTCAAAAAAATGCTTATCTAACATATGACAATATTTATATCTTTGGATTCGTCTTTTTACGCTTGTCATGATAGACTGAAAAAATATGTATAGTCCAATTTAAAAACACAAAGTTACCTCAAATATCTCGTAAAATGAAAGTGATAAAAGAGAAATCAATACACATATCAATTAGCCCCATTCCCTCATTCACTTCCGTGAAAACTGCATTGCAATATCTTCAACCGTTCAAAAGTTACAGGAGGTGCTAAAGTTACGTGACTCACCTGTATAGATATATATAACATATATACAGGGTGAGTCACGTAACTTTAGCACCTTCTGTAACTTTTGAACGGTTGAAGATATTGCAATGCAGTTTTCACGGAAGTGAATGAGGGAATGGGGCTAATTGATATGTGTATTGATTTCTCTTCTATCACTTTTATTTTACGAGATATTTGAGGTAACTTTGTTTTTTCAAATGGGACTATACATATTTTTTCAGTCTATCATGACAAGCGTAAAAAGACGAATCCAAAGATATAAATATTGTCATATGTTAGATAAGCATTTTTTTGAGTAATTGTGATTTTTTTGCGACTAGTGTTTAACGGATATTTTCATTGTAACTGTCAGCCCCACAAGGTCACGCAGCGCTCCCCCAGCAAACGCGGGGTCGGGGAAGGGAAGGGATTTAAGTACTTGAGGATACGAAAAATTTTCACAAAACTGTTGCATTTTTTCCTGAACTCTCCTTTTCAACTTAATCCATTTTCAGTAATTTGGGTTTCTTAGGGATTGAAAATACGGATTTGTCTTAAGTAGTATTTATTGAAATAAGATTATTTCTATCCCTAAGTTATTATTATATTCGTATTAACATTGAAATTGTTTGCTCAAAATATACAATATATTTTTGTAGTTTTAATTATTTATTCTTATTGTGCTTTCAAGATCCCATTACTACGTATCTTATGAAATCCCATTAAATGGAGTTGAAGTTATAAACAATTTTATTACAATACAAACTTATGACAAATCCTTATTTTCCATCCTTTAATTCCTTCAATCAAAGAAAGACGAAAATCTGAAAATGCGGAAGGATGGAAAGCACAGTTCAGGAAAAAACTGCAATGGTTTTGCGAATATTTGGAATACTATGTTTCGTATTTTCAAATAAGATCCCTCCCCTTCCCTTCCCTTCGCCGGGCGCACGTGTGCTGGTGGAGCGCTGCATGACCTTGTGTGGTGGACTATTCAAAACGTCCGTTAAACCCCGGTCGCAAAAATCAAAATTAATCAAAAAAATGCTTATCTAACATATGACAATATGTACATCATTGGATTCGTCTTTTTACGCTCGTCATGGTGGACTGAAAAAATGTGTATAGTTCCATTTGAAAAAACAAAGTTACCTAAAAAATCTCGTAAAATACAAGTGGTAAAATAGAAATTAATGCACGTATCAATTAGCCCCTTTCCCTCATGCACTTCCGTGAAAACTGCATTGCAATAACTTCAACCGTTCAAAAGTTACAGGAGGTGCTAAAGTTACGTGACTCACCCTGTATATATACAAAATTAGAGGATACTACAGAAATGGTAAAGCAAACAATAAAGCCTGGTTTTCTTTTTTTCAAATATTCTTCCTGAACGTTTTTACCTTTAAATATATCCTTTAATAGTTAAAAAGTATCATTCTGTATTTTTTTAGGGTTGTTTAGAGAAGCTTCAAGAATGGTTTAGACAACATATTGCAATATTTCTTGCCATGAGTCTCACCTTAGTTTTGGTGGAACTGTCAGCACTGCTTAGTGCCATCTTAGCATGTGTTCGAGAGCCACGACTAGACTTACGGACACTTTGAGGGTGCGAATGCGGCCGTATGGACACAAGAGGAACTCTCAGTAGTAGGACAAGTGGTTCCAAGAGAGACGTTGACCACAGAGTTTGGCTGCCAGAAAAGCAGGACATTACTTTCAAGAAAAAGCAGTACACCCTTCCCATACGTGTCGCATCTTATCATGCGAGTGAAAGAAGTTCTTATCCAGAACCTGTGTCAGGAATGATTAGTAAAAGTGCTTTTGGAAAAAGTGGAACTTACACACTTACATGCAACCTTGATACCAATCTTCCAGATATAAATACGAACAATAAAAGGAAGTGCTTATATGAAAAGAGTATGTCTTCAGTGAGGTACATTCCTTTCAAGGCAAATTCAGGAAGGAATCTGAATCCTCAAAGTAGACTAAATATAAATGAAGAGGCTGCAACACAAACTGATTCTGAATATACCAATGCAGGCAGCATGATGTGGTAATACTCAATTTTCTGTGTAATATTTATTTACATAAAATATTTTATAAATTGTGTGGATGATAATGTATTTTCAACCTTCTTGTTATTGAAATCTAGAATATTTCTTTCTTATGATCATAGGCATGCACATTCTAAAACAAGAGGGGGCTTCAACAACATATTTGGGCCCCTCTGTCACCCTTAGGGCTCCAATTTCCATTAAACGTGTTTGTTTACAAATTACATTCTTACTCGTAAATAAATGAAACATAATACAAGGAGAATGAAATAACTTTAATGCTACAATTTATAAATACAATTGGTTTGATGTTCAACTATTTACAGAGTTCTTTGATAGTTTGGACAGCCTCTTTTCCATTTTCCCAAATGTCATGTATTAATTTCTCAAATTGTCAGCTTAAAAAAGGTGAGAAACTCAGGAACTAATCATATTTTTGGAAATAAAATGTTTCATTTCCAGGGTCCCCCCCTCTACAGATGCCAATGCATATGATTAATAAATATTTTAAATAAATTATTGATGTAAGTACTATATTTAAATATTTTATATTCATTTATTGCTACATATAGCAACTTAGATGACACAATTTCAATTGGAATTTATGAACACGACAAGAGTAGAAATATTATGGTAAGATTTCCAACCCTCTTTACTTAAAATTCTATGAAAAAAAATTGAATATTTAAATGTATGATTAATTTGTGGTACAGTAAAACTTGCTGCTCAAAGCGGAATCTCAATATATTTTTTTTATTAGACAGACTGCATATTATAGAAATAAAGCAAAACATCTGACAGGATCACAGTTTCTGTTCATATTGCACAGATTTCCACATTTCTATTTCACTGTGCACAAATTTTACTGTACTTTCTTTTGGAACATCTGAAAGATGTTTAAACTTTGGTTCAAGAAAAAATAGATGTTCCAACAGGAACATTCCTGCACTTCAAAGTGCGATAACATCTCAATAAATCCCGTCTTCTATTTGAATGGCAATATCAGTCTTTCCAACAATTTTTGAAATGAATATAATTAATAATATATTTTTTTATATTGCTTGTGAAGAATGAAACGTAATTTAAATTATTTTTATTTGTGAAATGAGTGAGGACTGAAATTGATATTTCTAACAATGAATTTATGATTAATTTTTTTGTTGGCCTTAATTATATTATGGTATTATTGCTCATTTATTTCAAACAAATAAATGATTGCATTTAGTAACATGAGCTCTTCTTATTTTCCAATACCTCTAAATATGAAAAATATAAAACAATTTCCCCTCTGTTTTTATGTTTTTCAGAAATACATCTCATGACAAATAAGAGAATTTCAATAATTAAAGAGAATTACAATAACTGAACTTTCACATTTATTATTCAAACTTTTATAATTGCACTTCCAAATTTTGCACTTCTGAAAAGTAAGTGCACACAATTTTGCTCTTTCTTTTCAAAACAAAAATTATAAAAATAATTTTGCTAGCGTCTTTAAGGTTTTTAAGTATGAGTAAATGCAAAATTGCCTATTTATTAAATATGAGCCTGAAATACAAACGGCATGCAAATTCTTCAAAAGTAAATTCCTACACTTCATTCTTCAAAGGAAATTCCTAAAGTTGGCACAGTAAGACAACTTTGAGATTTCTTCAATACAATTACAAAAATATGAAAAAGACTAACATGCATATAATCCAAGATGAAATAATCAGTTCTACACGAGTGCTTTCACAACTCAGAAAGTGATGGTCTACAGCTCTGGTTTTGATGGTCGTCTGTGACCTGTCACTTTTTATATGAACCTTCAACTATTCCTTTTTTGCAAGGATACTTAACTCTTCTTGCTTGCTACCTACCTGGTTCTTCAAGTGTGACTCCAAAATACCATAAATTTATGGATGTTCATTTCATATATTTTGAATTTTGTACAAATACAATGATGCAACATTAAAAACGAGTTGCATACACTATTTTTTGTTTAACAGAATAATTTTATAAAAGAATCAAAATTAATTTTAGAAACAAATTTCAAAAGCAGTTTCCACTTTGCATGGTAATATGACATCATAACAGGGAGGATGGATGGAGTGGACGGGGAGGGATTATGGTGTATGTGGTTAAGCAACCATTCATGCCCTAAGTGTCTGATGTGCAACAAAATGCATTTTAAGAACGATTTCTTACAATGGAAAAGATAATTTATAATGCAGGTATTCAAAATATTTACATACCTAGGGCATTAAGTAGATATTTTTGCTCTGAGGACCTCTGCCACTTGGGTTTGGATTGGAAGTTGCTTGACAAAAACACCAACACAAAACATAAAGTAACATCCGTAAAGTATGCAGGTACTTTTCTGTAAAAGCTGACTGAAAATACACCATTTTGGAACCTTTCGTAAAAATCATCAACTTAACATCTAATTTTTACAGTAATGGTAGGAGCTAGGAGATTGAAATTTTGCATCCTTTATCAATGTTATGTTCATATATTAGGTGCTAAATTTCAATTTCATACTGAAATTTATGTGACAATTAACTCTGAATATTTTACTGAAGTGGCACTTTGAGTGGTCAAAGCTAGATTTTGCCCAGTGCTGGAGTCAATCTTTCTGCAAGTGATGGTGATGGAGGCGGAAGGGGGTGTTGCAATATCGTAGGATGTTGCTTTTATTGACACTCAAAATGGCGCCAATTTCCTCTTATTTTGTTAATTCAATAAATCTCTAGTTTCTGTTAAAGAAAATATTGAAATTCAAATTGCTTAGAAATTTTTGGTTTGATGGCAAAACTAAGTGGAATTATTTCATTCCCAATAAATGTGTAATGAAATAATTATTTTAAAACTAATTCAGTATTCAGATATCATTCATTATAATAATATTGTTGCTTGTTCGGCAGGAAAGGGCTCCCCTTCCTGCAATATATAGGGATGGAGCCTGCAGCTCGATTGAGCGGGTCGTATTGTCGCC
>JAHLJT010002936.1:0-62090 GCA_031308135.1 Acheta domesticus | reverse complement strand
TAAGTGAGGTCTCGTTTAGGTGGGATATTTATTTGTCGTATGTGATTATTAGCGAGGAGACTGCCCTTAGCCAGTGTTCCGCACTCGTATTTCGACCCAGGCTCCTTGAAAGCCCACCCCAGACGCGGGCCCGGGGACCTTTACCGAGCAGGCGCACCTCGCGGGCGGTCCCCTGGTGCGCCTGGGATTTGACTCTCGCTTTCTCCGCCAGACGTCGGTCTCAATTAACTCTCATGAACTCTTATGGTGGTAACTGATGTGGGAGGAAATTTTCTTTGTATAAAAATGTTCGTATCAATAACCGTAGGTCTTTCAAAATCAAAAGCCTGAAAATCCACCTTGTGAAGCTGTGCAACGCTTTAAAGACAGAATACTGTGAGGGCGCTGCTATCTTTTAAACTTGTATTCTTCAGTGATAAAAACAAATTTACCTTTGGTTTGGTTTTATTTTATTGTTGTTTAAGGCACACTTTTTTAAAAATAAGTATTAGTTTTAAAGACTGCAAAAAATAAGTATTTTTTTCACAATTTCCTCTGTAGTAAATTTAGCTTTTATGCTGTATAAAAATATAAACATATTTAAGAAATTAACTTGCCGAAAGTCATATTTTTATTGATATATTTATATACATTTTAAGTAATTAAAACTTGAATATTTCTTTAATTTCTTTCATGAAAATCCGGGTTCTACTCATTAGCATTTATAGGTAGTGAATTCTATGTTCCAGGGCCGCCTGTTTGACCTTATTACGAATCCAGAATTTGAAGCACAGATAAACTCATTCCATCAGCTGACTAAAAAGATGATGACTTTGTTAGTACCGGGGCATGAACTCGAGGTCCAAATGCAAGATATTCTACCGGAGGTCACTGTACGAAGTGTTTCCAGTAAACAAGAGTTTTCAGAACTGTTCAGAAATCAAACAAAGAAACGTTATGCATTGCTCCATAGCTCTGAAGTGTGGCGAAGGTTTGGTGCTTCCGATTATCCGGAACTTATGTTCTATACAGAAATGAGAGAAAGCATTTACTTCTTTCAGCTGCATTTCAGCAGTAGACGGTGAGTATATAAGAAGGTATTATATGCGCACGTACCCTACAACCTCGGACTACCTACCCACACTCCTTTACTATAACATTGAATTAATATACATAGCAATGAGAGTTGTTGACAACATCTGATAACCAGAAATGTTCGTTCCGATATAACAAAAACTATTTTGCATCGAAAAATGGGACCAGAAATTTGCTAAATTAGTCCAGACGACGCATGAACTTCCCCTTCCACTCCTAGTGATATGGTTGAAGGAAATGTGCGTGGATAATACACAAAGCCCTGTTCGGAATGCAAGAGTTGACATCGTCGTAACGTAGCCGCAACGTCACCAAGTCGTCAATGTAAAGTCTCTTCTTTTCGACACACGCTGGTTGAGATGACGTAGCGCAGACATCATGATGACGTCACGCAACGCCACGCCTCCTGCAGCGGGGAGGACGAACACGTGGAGGACGGCAGACAGCACGTGGGTACGAAGGCTCGCAGGCAGAGGACGCTTGGTGGGGAGTTAGTTAGTGCCTTATTTTATGTGGCGAGACTCGGGCCATCAGGCCCTCTCTTCCGTCTGAATTTCACGCAAATTTCGCTACGCTCCTTTCATCAACTAGCGGAGAAAGAAGGTATTATCTCGGGCGACGAAACTGGCGATTTGAATTTAGCTCAGAGGCTTCATTTAGGCTTGAGGATCTTTTACATGCAAGTAAATCTATTAACATGGGACAGCCGGCTTTACTTCCCCTCCGAAGGATTTTTCGGATCGGGTTTGAACCCGCAAACTTGGGTATGACAGTCCGTTACGCTAACCGCTACACCATCGAAGGGCAAAAAGGAAATGGGGTTGACGGCGAGAAAGGGCGGAAACGGAAGAGGGGAGGTGCTGCTGACGGAAGGGGCGGAACATGCGACGTTTGTAGTGGAGTGGGCGAGGGCTGTTCGCTGATATACCTCGACCAAGCGAAGAATGAAGGATGCGTTTGCGGCACGTCGTGGAACTAACAGTGTAAATACGGGGCTGTACAGTCAGTTTCGCTAACAAAACTCGCCAGGAGCGTGAAGAGAGTTCAGACACTGCTTCTTCGGAATCACCATGACCTCCTTCGTAGAGGTTGCGAATCAGCTGATAAAATATAACTTCAAAGACACATCATGCAAGATTTGCACTGACAGTTTTATTTTTGTCCCTTTAAAGTTGCTATTATTATTTTTCACCGTTCTAGTACAAGAATGTAATAAACATTTTATTTATATTGAATTTTTAGTACTTATTCATTGAATTTAAACATTTTGTATTCTTCTCCATCTTTTTTTCCATAGGCTTTAGGCGGTTTGTTAGGTGTGCAATTAGTACCAAAACATTAAGTTTACTGTCATAAGTATCTACAATATTCTTCATTATGATGGTAGTTACTTCTTTCGTATAAAAGAATTTTATTTGTTATATATTCTGAGACATTACGTAAGTTAAAATAAACGATTTATATGAATGTTAGTTTAAAAATTTTGAATCGTTTGGCAGAGAAAAGAATACTTTTATTTATTCCAATATGAGGTACGGACATGTCCAAATACGGTTAAAATAATAATTGGGAAGATAGAAAGATACTAGATTTGCAACGAAATAAATCGCGCTTTTCCTCGCAATAGTTTAGCACGGTGCCATTTTAATTTTCAGTCGAGTATCATTATATCTCCGTCTCTGTCGTTTCGGCTGTAAACACAGACGGTGGCGCGCTCCTGTAAACATCATTCTCAACTTGGTCGAGACATAAGAGTCGTGTTTGTGCTCGTGACCGAAGATGCGGAACGAAATGGAGAGGTTGAAGGTGGTTGAGAGGGAAGAGCAGGGGTGGTTTTGAAAATTTTTTTAAAAACATTTTTAAGGTTCCTTCATAGAAAATTGTAATTATTTATTTATTTTCAATTCATAATTGCCAAGCTAATTCGGAATATTTAAAATAACGTTTCATTATTCGCGGAGTTTCTTGGTGTCGGGAATAGAGTATCGAATCGCCTAATTTGCAATGTGTTGTAGAAGTGATGTCTGAAATGTGTTAATATGGACACAAATTGCGATATTATAGTTTCAGGTAACTGTTATTGTGGCGAGAAAGTGTATGTTCTTGTAGTTTACTATTTTAATTTCTCGTTTAAACACAAATCAATTTATTATGAATTTCATGCTTTTACTGTATTTCAAAGAATGTATTTTCTTGAGTTAGGACGATGCGTTCAATGTTTTTGGTTTTTAAGAAGTGTTTTCTATGTTTTACTATACTTCGGTTTTTCTTTCTTGGTGCACGGGGGTGTGTCAATAAAATGGAATATCTCACGGTATTTCGCGTCGTTCTCCGTTGTGCCGCCAGGAATCGCATGATCGCCTGGACTGCTCGATACAGTCCCGATCATGCGACTCCTAGCGGCACAACCGAGAACGACGCGAAATATCGTGAGATATTTCGAGATTATATGAATTTTCTTGACCCCCCCCCCCGTGCGCCAAGAAAGAAAAAACAAAGTATACACCAATTAATCTTGAGTGTGACTTCGATATTTTCCTTGGCAACAGCAATTGGCCGTGGTCTGACCCTATGAAAATGTTGATACTGCGAATGGAAGAGACGGGACTTGTTCGTAAATGGAAAGCAAATTACGAAGCAGCTCATGGGGTGCGCGTTCGCATGGGGCTGGTGAGCGAGGGCAAACCTCGAAAGTGCTTCAACGGGACGAAGGTTCTGGCGCTGAAGGACGTCGCCGCCCATCTGCAGCTGCTGTGCGCGGGCCTGGCGGCGTCTGCGCTGGCCTTCTGCGCGGAGCAGTGGCGCGGGCGCCGAGCGGGCGAGCGTCTGCGCAGGCGACGCGTGCGCGCGCAGATGAGCAGAGGCTGGCGCAGAATGGGCGCCCGGTTGCGCCACGTGGGTGCGCAAATACGCGGCATTGGTCTGTGTAGAAAAGCGACGCCATCACCGCCTCAGATGTAATCTTTCGTAAATGTTTCATGCTATTATAGTTTTCAACAATGTAATTCACATTAATTAATGAGTGTTGAAATACAACAGAATCTGAAATATATGTTTAATTAACTGTATTGAGACTACGTACTACAAGAAACTGAGTTAAGCAACCCCATTACCGCCTCAGACCGTAATCTTTGGTAAATGTTTCATGCTATTATAGTTTTTAAACAGTGTAAGTCACATTAATTAATGAGTGATGAAACACAACAGAATCTGAAATATATGTTTATAAACTGTATTAAGACTACGTACTACAAGAATCTGAGTTAAGCAGAGCCATCACCGCCTCAGACGTAATCTTTCGTAAATGTTTCATGCTATCAGGCGCGGCTCGTCATTAAAGGCTGTAAGGCGGAGCCTCTCTTAGAGAAATCGCCGTCTAAAAGAAATTTAAAAATATGTTTACAAATGTAAATTAATAATGGAATTCTGAGTTGTATGTTACAATCATATCAAAATTTTTCTTTGTCGTTTCATTAACGGCCGTCCGTAACGCATTTAAAGCTGTTGACACGAAAGAGAAAAGCGTTAGGCCCCCACTTTATACTCCCATAAGGCCTGTACAAAACGAGGAGGCGTGACGTCATGCATTCACTGCAGACGCTTACCAGCGGACGAAGGCTGCGGCGAGACAGCCTTCGGTGGAGCCTCGGGTCTGAAGAACGGCGGGCTCACCAGATAGCATTACTGTGCAGCTCTGCGAGTAGCATTGCGCTTCAGCTAGTTTTCCCAGTATGCGGTAGGGGCGCTATACTTGGGTTTTTCTTTCTTGGCGCATGAGGTCTTGTCTTCTGGGGCCCGGCAAAATCGTTGTGAAACAGAACTTACGAGTACTTGTGATTACTAGTACTAGTAACTTGTAACCTTTGTGAAACGGGCTCCAGAATGGAATATCTCACGGTATTTCGCGTCGTTCTCAATCGTCTGTATCAAACTTATTATTAATAGAAATACAATGCAGGCAATGCAATGCAATGCATTTGCAGCCTTCCCCATTTATAAAACCACGAGCCGCGACTGCATGCTATTATAGTTTTTCATCATCATCTTCACGGTCTAGGCCCAACGGCCTGTTCCGGTTCGATGGTCCACCGTTTTCTTGGTCTCCCGGGATCTCGTTTCCCAAGAGGTCGATATTGCCAGGCCTTTAGAGGAAGGCGCTGCTTCTCCATTCTGTATAGATGTTGGGTCCAATTTCTTTTATATTTTTGGATTTGATCGAGGACTGATACAACTTTTAACTCTTTTCGAATATCTTGATTTCTTTCGTGATCTGCTTTCGTACAACCTTTTACTGCCCTCAGAAACTTCATCTCTGAAGCCTGTATTCTGCTCATTTCTCTTTGTTTCAAAACCCAGCATTCGCTACCGTACAGCAGGGTTGGTATTGCCGTTGTCTTGTAGAATTTTATTATTATATTATATCTACAATGATTTTACGCCATTTTTCAAATTGCACCTTTGTTTTGACTTTAAAGTGGTGAGTTACAATTAAGTTATAATGCAACTAATACTATAATAACTTCATTAGAGTACTCAGGTCCTAATGAAGCTTGGCTTCATGCATAGTATTCAAACATCACAGGTTCTCAGTGATAATACTTACTACTTTTGCTGTTCGGCTGAAGGTGTCGAGCTTCGCCGACATCACCGTCTGCATTGCAATATATCAATATTTCCTCATATTCTTAGATACTTATTCCGTTCCTCGATTCATGAGTACATCCGTTCGATTTCTTACATCTTCCAACAAACGTCGTATCTCGGTCCAGTTAGGGGATCTCTTACCTTTACTGTAATGCAGTTTGCAATTAATAAATATGTACAGGATATGGTACATCCACGATTATTTCTGAAAAAATATCATAAAAGAAAAATACACTAACCTTTTACCCTCTGAATCAATTTTTTTTCGCACAAAGTTCGTTGTAGTACATAGAGGAGAGATATGCTAGAGTGCGCCCCGGGCTGCGCAGAAGGCCCGGCCGGGTATCAACATCTCTCGCGCCCGTGTCACGTGACTTTGGGACAGCTAGGTGGCATCAGTAAGAACACCCGTCTCGCATTATATTTCTTTTTATACGTACGTAAGATGTTTCATTCCAGCGTTATTTTCTCAATTATTAAACATCCCTAAAAATGTCGCTTATAGCAGAAAAGTGAATTTAAGTTTTTCTGCTCTATTTGCTTAAGTACATGAAAATTCCTATTTTTGTCCAACTTGTCACTTTTAATCGCATACCCCGCTAAACCTGTTTTACAAGTACAATTACATTGGACTATAAATAAAAAATATTTGCAAAATAAATTAACTCCATGGGATGCATTAATCCAAATTTCTGTTATTACTCAATGCTAGTCATTTTACTATTGATGATCCACATCAGTGACATTTATAACAGCAAGTTATCAAAATGATAATTCAAGGATTTATAGAGGGAAAAAAGGCTTTTTACCTTTGATTTATATTTTGATTTATTTAGTCAAAAACAGTATGTGATGTATGGGGGAGAAGTACCATCTGCACTCATTTTCTTGAGCTTCAAAAGCTCTTCCCAATATTTTAATTATAAACATTAGACATTTTCCCTCCCGAGTTATATAAAACCTATTTGCATCGATAAACGAACTGCAGGTTTTTTTCTTTGTATTACTAACAAAACAGTCACAATAACAGTAACAGGTACTCCTACAACTACTAGCAAGTAAGCTCAAGAAAACGTGGGCATAGTGAAGCTACATTTATGTCCAAAAGCAAAACAAGGGCCATCTCAGAATTTGCTCAATGGATCAGGAAAACTGGACAAAAACCTGATCGAAATGGGGGTCTTTGACCTGGAAGCTGAAGTACATATTTTTCAAAGAATTTACTTGTAAAAATCAACTACAATCATACAAATTACAAACACTAACATACTATAAACCAGTGGCGTGCGGTGATAATTTTAGTAGGGGAAGCACTTTTGAAGTCCAAGGTATAAAAAACGTAAAACAGTTAAAGATGATGAATAACAAAATGTGAATATGAACCCGGGCGTCTTGCATACGAACGTAAATGGTCGCCCGGGAGTAAACAGACCCCAGGGAAAATTTCTTTGGCTAAATGCCTTTGAACATTATAAACAAATATAATTCGGTATTTATGTGACTTACAACTTAACCTTATTTATCGAGTACTTAGTTATTTAAAATTATTAACAAATTTTTAAAATCCATCAATACATTAAAG
Organism: Acheta domesticus; assembly: GCA_031308135.1. Classification (NCBI taxonomy): domain Eukaryota; kingdom Metazoa; phylum Arthropoda; class Insecta; order Orthoptera; family Gryllidae; genus Acheta; species Acheta domesticus. The sequence goes on along the minus strand of JAHLJT010002936.1, from coordinate 54,790 downwards.
CATATTTTTTCTTTCATAAAATGAAAAATAAGTGCGTAAACTTTAATACATGGTGAATGTTAATTTGAAAATGTATCTACAGAGTTCAGTAATAATGTTTTTCACGACCTATACAATGGATCCGTTCTACTGTTTTCTTGCACTTTTCTCATTCTCTGGATGCTCTGCGGTTTAAATTATTCCGACAAATTTCACGTCCTGTTAGTTCTCTTTCTTGCATCTTATGTTTCTTGTTTTTGCTCCGAGTGCAAATATTGTATTATTTTTGGTATCAACTTGGTATTTTTGGTAACAATCCTGGTAGAATTCATCTCATAATAGCACAAGGGGAATACGTTCCAAACTTCCGTCTGCAATTCTCATGTGTGGCGATTCCTCGAAATATCATGTTTTATTCTCATGAAAGTTGATCGTGCCTACTTCGATTGTACCACCGGAAACAGAGTTTATCGTAAGAGATCCGTGGGCGTCGCACCGCGCGGTCGGCTTGGCCTGTCAACGCGGGTTGTTCTCACTTTCCTCGCTAGATGCCATGACTACTGCGCGGAATGATTTCACCGATTGCATTCCCTTCTCGCAAGGGAGAACTGCAGAACAGTACGCAAAGAATTAGCTTGTTTAGAATACTTTCTTTAACTTAATATACACGTTCTCGATATTATTAGGTGCTTTATACTTTCATTGTGTTATAATGTAGTTAGCACGTACGTAAAATACCCTCAAAAAGCCAAAATAATAAATTCTTTGGATCACAACGGAGCGAATTCTCATATTCGTTATCCTCGCGCCCTCACGGACCGACCCGACTTTGCACGAGGCATGACGAGTACCTGCACCTTCGTAGAACGAAGCTTCGCTGATGTCACGAGACGAATTTACACACCGTTTTGAAAACATCGATTTAGTACAAAACATCAATTACGTACTAGTACGTAGCTCAGAATCTGAGTTGAGTAAACACTTTTGCTCTGGCCATAAGCAAAGAATATTTTAAATATAGAAAGGATTTTTCCGTGCTTTTCTTAGGGGAATGACACATTCCCTTCATTCCATGGAATGCACGCCACTGCTATAAACACAACTTACACCAGTAAATACACATAGGAATATTGCCCTCTAAATAAAATCATTTTGTTGTTAACTGATCTAATACGATTTTTTGGTAAATTTGGGTGTGTTCTCTTCCTATATGCTTTAATCTTATGTATTAATCTTATATTTAAACAATATTGCCTTGATTAAAAACAGCCTGTGATTCATTATGGCTTCTTAACTGATAATACGGTAAGTTAAATTACTAAAAACAGAAATATTCACAAATTCTCTTAAACATCTATTTATAAATGTACTACATGCTGCCTTTTTAAAAATGTCACCTCTTCTCTGAAGTATTCTTACGTCTACCTCTGCTCTTTTGCAGATTTTTATTACATCTGCAGAAGGGTATTTCAGTCCATAATCGTCCTTCCTCTGAATGAAGGAATATGATCCTTCATCACTATCAGTCCAGCAAAGAACTAGTTTACAGTCCACACAAGCAAGAGACTTTTGTAACTTTTTAACTAAAATTCCTCCAATATAAGTTACAATGTCCACAGCATAGGGAGACAATCAAGTTTCAAGATTGTGTACTGATGGCAAGTACATATGGTCAGTTGGTACCTCACTGCCCAGTTCAGGATCATTCACTTGTTGCACACTTGCATACTGGCGTGAACTGACATTTAACACAGTTGTTTCATCCTTTGAACACAATTTGCAAAGGCAGAAGAAGAAATCAGCTGGTGCACTAGCAATCGCTTGTACGCCCCAGCAAATTGCTTAGCAGTCGGATTATTGTTAAATCCGCCTTTGCTCCGTATGCAGCTGAAAAACATTTCCAGATGATCCTGGCTCAACTTGGAGATTAAGAGGAACTTGAGCATTCCTTTACTCATGTACTCTTCATTTTACTCATAACACTTCTTAAAGTAACTATAAAACCCATTAGACCAATAAAAATTAAATGAAACACTGGGAATGAATACTGCCAATTGTTTTATCGAATTAAATAAAGCAATAACAGGGCAAATTTAGAAATATATACAATACAGAAAAAAGTGACTGGCATCAAATTACAACAGAAATGACAAATGTTTGAATTACAAATTACAAGATAATAAAATAAAATTGTTACATTAGGCTCCATGTAAGTAAAATCAATGGCCATAGTTTGATCAAAATAAAATTAAATAACAGTGCAAATTAGAAAGAAAAATACAAAAAAAGTGATTTAACATCAAATTACAACTGAAGACCAATTATTGAATCACATATCATGGTAAATAATTAAATGAAACAGATGCAGTGTTACAATTTACAATTTTACAATTCAGCAGGTCAATGGCCTCAAGAATATCAGCTCAAAATTTTAGCGCTCCCAGTCTGGTACACAAATGCCAACCTTCAAACAAAACTTAAAATTTACATAAGTGATTGAACTCTGAGAAGCATAAACATTTACATAGAAAATAGTGCAGATAGTAACAATCATATTACAAAGAATTGAGGGACTTCATATTTGAGATACAACTGCAGTGAATATGAAAATCAAAGGAAATCATCAACAATGTGATATGTAATTGTGGCATTGACCACATGAGAAATTAGTATATCTAACAATGAGATTAAAAAGTTGTAAATTTTTGACAAGTAAAATCATTTAAAATAGTAATAAGTAGAAAGGAGGAAAATTTAAGAAATTAAGGCTGTTATGATTTAAATCATGTGATTTAAATCAAATGATTTTTTTAAATCAATGATTTAAATCTATTTTTTATTTGAAAATGTATCTGTATTTTAAATATTTGTAAAATAAAAAGTACTCCGATAAGAAGACTTATAATATATACATCAACTTTGTAATTGATATATTTCTTATAAAATTTTTCACATAAGTGAACTTATTTGAGAAAATAAAATACAATAATAGAACAAACTTATGAAACAAAGAATAAAGAATTTGTCGTAGTTATGTACTAATATACTTAGATGGTCGATTAGTTTTCATCTAGCATTTAATGGTCTGTAGTTAAAAACCAATTTAGCAGCGATACTCCATAGGATCAAGAAAAACAAGTTTCAATCTTCAACAGTGTCCATAATATTCTGGAGTTGTATTAAAATGTTTGTAAAACCCACTTAAAGTACATCTTGTGTGGAGTATTAATAAAATGGGAATTTTATTAATATTTAAACAAGAAAATAAATATTATTAAAACTAATTAAAACAGTAGTTAATCTGGTGCCACAAGCTTAATTGGTAACATGGACACAAGCAATCGGTTTCAGAGCACGAAACTATAAATCAAATTTAAAGATTTTGTGGATTTGGGCAGGTTTACACCGGACCCCTCGAACATTTAGTAACTTTATTTAAAAAAAAAAATTATAACAATTTAATGATAAATTTAAAAAGCGAGGTTTCAATGAACTGTTTCCAGGTTGTAAAGTAATTAAGGATAAATAAATCACTAACGATTTTGGTTGAAAGCAAAAACATCTAATAATTTTTTTTTAAAAAAAATCTGATTTAAATTAAAATATAGGTCCCTGAAAACATCATCCCCAGGAATATTCATAAAGCCAAAAAACAAAAAATTACAAATCAAAACAACATACATTAACATCGCATAATTTAAGTAAGCCTCAAGGTTATTAGTAAATTTTTAGGCTCTTCCGAAACACATGCAAAGTGCTGCATGAAAACCATTCTCAAAGCATCATAAGACTTGCATCTTACATGATTTGGCAACCAGGAAGCAAAAGATTGACAAGATGTTGCACTGATAAGAACTAACATACTAGTAGTAGAAGTAGTAAATCAGAAGTGGGGTATCATGAAACACGTGCTTCTCAACTCAAAGCTGCTGCCGTATTACAAGGCACCATCTGCAGAGAATGCTCGCACAATATTCTGATAGAATATATATAAAAAAAAGCAGTGGCTAATTGAGAGCCGTTCACATTATTCCTCTATTACCACCTGGAATAGGAAACTTCAACCCCCAGAAATTTAGAAGCCATGAAGCGAGAAATTCCATTAGGGATAAGCCAGCAATTGTCAAACGTAGAACTGCCAGAATGTGACTAGCGCCAACTTGTGATTTTACTGTAAAACCTTTAACCAAGATCATGGATTCCATTTCTACAACTTAAATTAAAACCAACAACTAAACCACCAATTATCAAACTACCAATTAAAACAAAATCTCTAATAAATGCTGAAGCAAAAACAAACTAAACTAAAAGAAATTAACTCAAATTTAATAAACACCAGGCAATATCGCTAAATACACGGGCACAGCCGAGAACACGTGGAAGTAAACCAACACAAGCGACCAACAAGACAAGCAATTGGTGAATCACACGCAGGCGGAAGTATAATGAATGGGTCTCCCTGGGCTGACATTGAGGAAAAGCACGGTGTAAGATATATAGGTGTGTCAACTAGCTGCCTTTTGGACAAAATTTTTGAAGCCAGTTTGAGGCTAGTTCCTCGCTTATCCGTACGGTGCGCACGATCGAGTTGGGCATTCATGATGGCGTCTCGCAATTTAATGGCTTCCACCAGAGGTTACAAAGCTATTAAATGGATCACCATCTTGTCCCGAAAATGCCCAAGTCGTTCGCAGCGCTCACATAGCGAGAACTGTGACAACTAGCCTCACATTAGCTTCAGTTTTAGACCGGGAGTGAACCCACCTATATCTCTTACACCGTGGGAACAGGAATGGACAGAAACGGACTGAACCGGGATCGTCAGCTCGTAATAGTTCTCGAAAGCACCACATTGGCGCTTGAGTCGTGGAGCACTGTCGGGTGCGCAGCCGCTTCTTCCGTTCTGCGGCAGGCATCGGGAGTAGCGGCGACCAAGGAGGTTATAATACATGGAGGCGACATCGGCTCCAAAAGTGAAGTCAATCGCTGGTGTGTCCGCCATGGCTTGCTAGCTACATTCTTTTTGTTTATTGCTTTGCGTTCCTCTGTACCGCGAGGTATTTATTTATATTCTTGGGAGAAAACATTTAATGAACATTTTTCTCAGTGAAATAAATTGTTTTGAGGTATATTTCATATAAACAGCGGCAAGATTTTGAAGGTTTTGAAAATGCCGAAAAAAATGTTCTAAGTCATATTTACGGTTATATTTTCACATTTTTTAGGTCATAAATGCTTACATATTTCCAACATTTTTAGGTCATAAACATCTGGGCCCTACTCATACACATTGCATGCTCATTTGACTCTGCAGTCACCACCAATGCTTGACAAAATTTGAAAATTAAATACTGCAGTATTATCGAGAATCAATGTTAATAAAAATCAATAATTTCACACTGTAACTATTTTGTTGATTAGCGACTTGATTTTGCTTTTTCTTTCTGTAAGTCTGTCATCAGTTGTATTGAAAACATTATTTATACCAACTAAAATAAGTTCTAAATAAATGTGAAGATTTTGATCTACTCTGACAAGTATAAATACAAGCTAGTTGTGCTACAACAGAATTTATCTTCTCGCGTTATTTCTAAATTGGCAATTTTTAAAATATACAGAGAGCGAGCTGGAAAGGAGACTAGCATTATTTTTGTTTGCTTTTTGTTCTAGTTTTTTGCAGTCTTTTCATAAACACATGAAAATTTTAAGAAAAATTTGCAGTAATTTTTATGAAAAAAATGTTTAAAAATATTGTATATTTCATGCAAAATTTTGCAGACTACTCATATTTTCATAAAATTGTACATGACCTTATTTCAAGATCTGTCTTTAAATATCATATTTCATTAAAAAAAAAAACAAACTATCTTCAATATTGGAATTGTAGGAAGACTTCAGAAACTATTCGGATCTAATGAAATTTTCAAAAAATCAGGGATTTCAACAAAAATGAGACCTGCACTGTTCTTTCAAGCATCCTTTATACTATCCAAGGAAGTCATTTACTATAAATAAGAACAAGATTTACCCACTTTTTTACCTGGTTGGCAATGAGAGTTTTTGTGTTAAAACTGTTTACATTCTCGCCCCTACATTGTAAAATTATTTTGCGTTATTTAATAGTAATGTCACAATTGTAAACATTAAAATAAGTAAAATTGTACATCTGAAAAAAATTTTGTATTATCTGATTACCTTTTACAAAAAAGGTTGATTACAAAAAATTAAATGAGTTCCCTCTTTGAATTCCTTGAATCCCTTTGAGTTCCTGTAAGAAAGGTTATATTAATTATACATATTTGTTTTTCCGAATACAATATTGAATTTGCATTAGAAAAATATTTGTTTTGAAAACATTTTCAAATTGATTTGGCTTCAGAAAAACTAAATTTGAGCATATTTCAAATTTTGTTCTTGTCCATAGATTTTTCCTCAGTTCCATTATTAAAGCCTTAAATACTTCTGTGCAAGGCAATTGGAATGTACATTTATTATTGGGTTTGTTCAGGCAATTTGTTACCATTTCGTTCCAGAATTTTTAAATATTCAGGCTCCTTCCAAATTTACAATTTTCATTACTCTATGTCAAATTTGGAACATGATTAGCAGTTTTCACATCAATTTACGTGACATTAGTTTCAACTCCTTGCTTGTTGAACCTTCTAAAAGCTGTTGTACTCAGACTGTGTTTCCCCCCTTTTTTCAAGATGTACATAAATTAAATTCGTATCAGCTTTACACAATTAATGAACCATTTTTAAAAATATTTCTTCTGACAATGAATTTTGGGGAGGTTTAATATATTTTCCAGGTCAGTTTTTCTTCATTATCTGAGTTTTTCTGTCTGTTAATTAGCAAATAATTATATATAAAACATCTTCTTACGGAAATATTAAAATATGAATAAATAAAATACATGGGTGGAATGGTAGAGTTAAGGCTTTTTGGGCTAATTGCAAAGCGGGTAGCCTAACCGAGCTTGCAAGGGCTGGCTTCATTTTCCGCAAAGGGAAAGGTCGGCCAGCCGCCTCCATGTATTATAACCTCCTTGGCGGCGACCGCTCCCTCTGCGCCCGTCATAATAAGATTGCGGGGAGACCGCGCGAGGAGCAGGTCGGCAGCAGCGACCCAGGCGCAGCGGGGCGTAAACGAAGGGCGGTCTAATAGGACACCGCCCCGATTTTGGAACGGTCTCAGGTTGGCAGTTCGGGAGGGCTACAAGACTCGCTCTTAGAGCTGGACAACCATAAAGCGGCGCGCCCGCTCGGCAGCGGGCAGAAAATTGAGTGATCTCGAGTGAGTAATAGAGAGCGGGCAGTGACCGTTTAAGTCAGACCTGCATAGCATTTGCACTTTCACTGACGTCAGGAGCTGCGTGCGGGCAACTCGGGGTGCACAATGAGAAATCGATGAAGGGGGGGGATGAGACCCAATCTAAGAGTGGGATCCACCAATCAGAATGCGCAATTCGAAAGATAGCGAGTAAATTTAAAGAGCAATCGGCAAGAACATGACGGTCATATACAGTTCAAAGTATATAGTTTTTGTATTATATGGCAAATTTTGTTCTCGATATATGACAGGGCGAAATATGAAACTACAACGAATTATACATATTAGATTTCGACACCAAGTATTGTAATTGCTTGTAGGGCTTATAATGTAATTCGCTTTGCTACGATGTAATCACAAACTTAGTGTTGTGCTAAACACAAAATTTTGATACTGAATTGTTTTTGTTTGATGATGACATCAAGAAAATTTTTTTATTAACTATGTTCAATTGAATAAGACGGTTCTCTCAAAGCAAAAAACATATTCTTAAAAAAATCATGATTATTTTCTGTTCTAATTTCTGACAAGAGTAGAGTCGTTTACGAGGTCGTATAAAAATATAAAGCCCTTTGCATTCTATTTAACCAATACCCATGATTATCTTATGATTGTCCGTAACATATCGTGACAGAAGTTTGCTCGTTGATCTCTTTTATTCAGTTTCATAATGGGGGAAATGGTCACAAATGTGCTATTAAACATTACCCTTCTTGGAATTGCCACATATTCTATTTTATGTCAATCTTGATGTGAGAGTTTGCTCTCATGATTTTGTTAATTTTTCTATGATTTGGAGATTATAACATTCCTGGTGAACAATCAATTATTAAATTGCAATTTTGTGTTAGATAGAATTAAATAATATTTTTTCTTATATATAAGCATATATTTTAAAGCTATTGCTTTAAAATAATGCTTAAGAGCGGGGTGGCCAGCGATCTGGCTTTTTCGAATTCAAGGTTTTTTCCCGGTTTTCCAGGTCTAAGAACATAAAATTTCCAGGTTCTATTTCGCACATTACAACACTTTCTTCTGCGCATTATTTAACCGTACTATATTACTCACGCACTTTTCTCTTGCAAACCCCTACTACAGTGTAGACTGTAGACAGTGTAGAATTTTGTACACAAACGAGCTTTAAAGAAATCTCGGAATTTTTTTCGAGGAAGCATATGCAACTAATATTCAGAATCCTGAAAAGTTTAAGAAAGTTTTTTCAGCCGGAAAGTTGACTGATGCCAACTCACTGTTTGAAGTATCGTATTCCGTACATCGGTTACTCAAAAAAGCTTATTTTGTTTCGATTATTTACACGGAAATTGGGAATTGCATTTTCACATTGTGGACAACGATTGCAATGGAATTTTGTCATCAACAGGATACAGGTTCTGTAAATAAAAATACCTTTTCTTCTGAAATAGCCTAAATACTGCAACAGTGCGTGGTATTTCCGCGTGGTGCTGACGGCTCAACAGTAGAACTTCCCAGATGCGAAAACAAACTTCCTTGCCTCTTATTGAAACGACAGACGACATACAAAATAATTATTTTATGTACCAAGGGTTATTAGAGGTCTGAGGGCTTTTTGTCCCACGAGAGCATGAGGACCAGTTAACGCCCGTGGTACATACACAATTTTATTTCAAGTAATTTTCATTACTCATGTTTATTTACTAACTAGTTGTTAATTTCACGCGATTGGTCATTTCATAATTTCCTCCCATAATTCCCTCCTTAACAGGAACATTCAACTCTTGTCGTATTTCGCGGCGTAACCACGATCATCTCGATCCAGGTACGTTATGCAGTGAATATCGAGCCCCGTATCGAAGGCAATGAACAAGTAACAACGTATCAATAAACTAGTGGTGCTACAGAATGGCACAGACTTTCCCGTATTAGTTTTCTATTTCCTTGGGTCTCGCTAGCTATTCGGAATTGCCACATACTCTTGCCAGCTGCCATCTATCGCGCCAAAATACATTTTTTGACATTTTCTTAATTTTTCGGTTTCCTAATGGTAGAAAGGAAATATTATTTTAGAATATTAAAGAACAGTAAAACCTAGTCCTAAATGGCAATTTTCTTTTAAAAATTTTGAGCCGTTTAAAGAAAATGGCGTTTTAGCGCTACTAAAAATGCGAAATTTGAAGCTCATTTTCACAGAAAATGTTTGAGTTTTCAAAAAACTTCATTTGAAGTTATTTGAAGCACTTTATCACAAATATAATAGTGTTTACAAATTGCTGGAAATGTGCATATTAAAGATGTGAGAGATCTTTCAAATTACATTTGTGTAATTTTTGAAAAAACAAAAATTACTCAAAATAAACTTTACGTCATATTAAAGAGTGTAATTAGCACTATCCGTTCAAAAGTTGGAAGAAAAAATTGGAGCCATTTATGAGAAAATGGCGTTTGAGCGTTTCTGAAAATGCGGAATTTTGAGCTACTTTTCACAGAAAACGGTTGTGTTTTCGAGAAACTTTACTTGACATTATTTAAAGCACATGTACTCATAAATATAATAATGTGAAAAATCGCCGCTAATGTAAATATTAACGACGTGAGAGACAAGTCAAAAATATTACATTTTTGTAATTTTTGAAAAAACAACTACAAAGATAGAGCAATATGGCTTTTATGTCATCTCAGAGTACATTTACCACTATCCCTACCAAAAGTTTAAAGAAAAAATTTGGAGCCGTTTTTGAGAAAATCTTGTTTTTGTAATTTTTTAAAATTGCACATATTGCACGCAATACTGCGCGAAAACTATAAAATTTTCAAAACATGTACATGACCTTAATCAAAGAACTCACTATGGAGAACAAATTTTATTTGGAGGAAAAATCTCTATCTTCAATTTTGTAGTTGGAGGAAGACGCCGAAAAAATTCAAACTTTTGCAATTTTCGAAAATTCAGAGTTAACAGTGAAAATCGGACCTATGCCACCTTTAAAAGTGTATTTTACTCTATTCTTACAAGAAATTTAAAGAAAAAATTTGGAGCCGTTTTTGAGAAAATTTTGAAAATGTCCCGGGGGCTTCATGTAAAGTACCCCCAAATTTTCAAAATCGCAAATCTTCGCCTCCGGTCGGATCGACAGGGGTTTCTTCAATTGGGAAAAAAATCGTACGCATGGTTTAGGCGCTAGTGTTGATCACATACACCGGACATACAGACCGACAGACTGACGGACGTTTTGGGGAGAAAAAATCCAAAACGCGTATTTCCTTTGAAATTTCGAAATCGATTTTCCGCAGCATTACATTACTTTCCGTATTCTACGTATATTACACCGTACATACGTATGTACACGGGAAAAAATAAATATATTTTTCTTTCAATGTGCCAACAATATCAACCTTATTGAAATATCGAACGTCATCTGTATTCATAGTATACCAGTATTATATCAAGTTATAACAGTATTATATAGTATATAGTATTAAAACAGATGGTCACAATCAAAACAGTGTGCCAATGTCTTTCAATGTTAGTGTCATGACCTCCCGAATCGGGGTCTGAGAATAGGTGTTCTCGTATTTCCTGGGAGGCAACGCCGTCAAAATCTACGCATGTTCTCTTCCTGCTCTCTGTCAATTCGAAAACCGCCACTCAATCTCCGGATAGGGTACAAGCTAAGATAGCTTAGACAGTGCTCTGCTACCAAATAAGGAAAATTTCCAGAGTATTAACATGATAACGTGGTGGTTTCAATAGGAAAAGTAGTAAAGTCGTACCGCCAATGTCATCAAATAAGAGGAGCGACACTAATCGTTATGAGTTTATAAGGGAACTCAGTTATTGAGTTCCGATGAGACGTTTGTTCCTCGTCCGTACGCGTGCCTAAGACAACCATTCAGGTGATCTGTGGTGCTACCTACTCTATACATGTTGCACCTACACACATGATTGAAGTCGTGTGACACGCAAGTCTAGGACTTCGCAATCCACAAGCGTACATGTGGCATTTTTTCACACGTATTTCGATTTTACCAATCACCATTATCAAGAATCGATCTGAATGATGCAATTCACTAAATAAGATGGCGTATGTGAATGTGTTAAAAGTTGGCGATAAATCTGAAAATAACGAAAAATCCCGGTTTTCATATCCAATTTCTGGTTTTTTCCCGGGTTCTTCCTAGGCTTTTTCAAATTCCCGGTTATTTCCGGTTTTCAAGGATTCCAGGTTCGCTGGCCACCCTGTAAGAGTCACCATGAGCATGTTATTTTCTTTAAAAAATAGAAAATGAAAATACATACAGTGGTGGATACAAAGGTAGATATACAGTAGTGCACAAAACGTAAACAGTGAATTATGACACTGGTAACTTGAAATACTAGACATAATCCATTTAAACAAATGGGCATTTAATTTTGAAACATGGATCATTATTAGACGCCCAGACATTCAATCTACGCGCCGCGTCGTGCTACGTCAGACTTCTCCCCCTCCCGGCAAAGCTTCGTACTCCACACTACTTGCACTTTCGGCGCTGCCACGGGCAGACGATCGGCTCGCAAGTGGCAGAATGCCCGCGGGAGCAAGCGTTGTGCAGATCTGGTTTAAGTGCTGCGGAGTGTCTGGGAAGGTGGGTGGAAACAGTGCGTGTTTAAGGCCCGGTGCTCTCCAGGAAGTTAGAACTGACCCATGCTACGAATATGGACATCTACTGGACAACGGGTATTACTGCATTGCACTTGGCTATTCTCCTGGATTTTGGTTGTTGACGAATAAATAGAAGTTACTGTATTAACTGTTGTATTTATCGACCTTGTTGCCTCTAATACACAACATTAACTATCTATATAACTATTACGTCAGAAACTTAGGAAGAGCACAATAACTCGTTGTTTTGAATTGCCTTAACACTTCCTTTATTCTCTGTAGTTATATTTTTCAGGAATACAACGCAGAGCCCAAAACTGAAGCGATTGATACAAAGATTTCAATTCTAATCTCCAGAAGCAACAAGTGTTGAATCAAAATATTTTCATACAGATGGACGTTTCTAAGCATTCACATTGTACATTAAGATAGCTAGCTATCTCTCCAATAAAACCTTTGGTTCGTCTTGGAAATCCATCAGATGTTTCCCTCAAGCGGGAGAATTTCATCACAGAAGCAAGACTGAAATAAGAGGACAGGGAATTCTTAAAAGGGTGAGTAACGATATCATACCAGGGAGGGAGGGAGTGCATTAATTAAATAGCCCCACAGAAGAAGACTCAATTGATCAATGAATAATAACGAATCACGTTAACTGAAGTTCGGAACCTATGCTTTATTCGCAATATTGTGATCTCTTCCGAGCATTTACTCGTCGGTCGTCTAATCTATTTCTATAAGTAATTCACACTAACACCATAACCTCCCTTCAGCCGTAAGAGTTTCTTGCTCTGATGCCGCTCAGTGGTTGACGTCATATACAGATTTTTAATAACAGTGACAAATATTCGGCGAACCGAGCAACGCCTCTTACACAGCAGTTCTTTTGCCGCAATGCCACTTATACAACAGTAATATGTTTGATTATCGGTTCGAATACTGTAGGTTGGTAAGAAAGTCAAGTGTTGATGCATCTACTTAGCAACAATCAATCAGAATTTGTCCAAACCATTCTCTTTGTAGGGATAGTTTCCTGGGGAAACATTTCTGGAACAGCAGCCGCTAGAACAGCTATCTGAAAACGATACGAAGTGTGACAATATTCGGCGAATATGCGTCCTTGAACATTACAAAAGATTTAATATATTTGCTCAGACAGAAAATTAAGCGAGAAATAAAAAAGCAGTCGAATGGTGTAAATTGGGTGCTTTTTTATTTCTCGCTTAATTTTTCTTTCTGAACAAATATATTAATTTCCTTTGTAAATAATAATCAACTTATATGTTTCTGAGTCTTTCTATGTTTTCTATAATGCAAATTTTTTCCTAGAAATCAATTTTTCAAATACAACTTTTGAGGGCTTATTGCGGCTCAACCATTCGGAATATTCACGTAGTTTATTAGACAAAATATGCTTAGAATTGTCTTAAGAGCTTATTTTCGAAGTTTCGACAATTCCTTCCCGGACACCCTATATATATATATATATATATATATATATATATATATATATATATATATATATATATATATATATATATAGGTTGTCCAAAACTCCCGTTACAAAAATATGCTCCAATTCTGCGTTGCTAATGATGTACATAATTGTATAATGGCGTATAATTAAGGTTAAAGATAATAAAATAAATATTCATTCAATTCAATTGTGTTGCACGTCATGAAAAATGGCAGGTCTTTGAGAAAATTGAGTTTAAAAATTACTTCCGGGCCCGAAATTCAACCGGCCGCTACGACACTGCAGACGGCCGCGTCTCCTTCTGCGCGGAGCATTTCCCTCGTTTTCTCCGCGTAAAGGTGAAATAGTCGAGTAATATTCTCTAAGGAAAGCATCGCGTGGCTTACACTAGAATACGTTAATAGTATAAAATGTTTGTAGGTTGTGTTCAATGTACTTATTGGAAATCCAGTTTTGTTCAAAACGATAGCCGCGGTAATCTGTTGCGCGTCTGTTGGTTTGAGGAAAAACTTACACGCGGCTGATGGGCGAATCACTTGGCGTCGGAGGCAGGTTCATGTATCTGTTTGCCGTATGATATAAACCACGATGTAACGCGACCTAGCAACTGACAAATGCAAGGATACCGACCATAACACAGACTGAATGGCATAGTCGGTCCGGTACCCTCAGTGAACCTCGGTCGAACATTTGCGTGCGAGAACTGTTTTGAGTTCTTTTGAAATATTTGTACAACACGAAATGCAATAACATTGTCTTTCTCAGTTTTTTACCCTTTCACGCCCAGTAATATGCTAGTTTTCTATTTTTATTGATTGGCGCATGGCACATAAGGTGACGGCATTTTATCTCTGTTAAACTTTGAAGAACCTGCAAGATGGTATTTTTCAAACTAATTAAACAAGGTATGGATCAGCAGTTTATGGTTGCATTGCCAAATTACTGAACATTAAAAAGAATATAATACAGACTATAAACAAAAAAGTGTTTTTATGTTCATGTAAAAATAGGGGTCCTACCAAAACATTTAATGAACATGTGTAAAGATTTTACATTCGATAATTCGAAATATAGAGAAAAAATTTATAATATATTAACCTCTTTAAAAGATCGAATACGAAAGATTGGAAATTGATGACCTGTATTATAGCATACGAAATCTTAACCAAACTTTTAGTAAACTAAAACGATATAGAAAAAAGTATAATAGATGACCAAGATCTTCGAAATGTTATATACCTTATGAATAACAGAAGTAAAAAACTAACCAAGCTACTACAAAATAAATACATTAACAAAATTACTATATTGGTGCAAGAACAATTAAGCTTCGAAGAACAATTATTCAACTTTGACCATAGCAAGTGGATTTTAAATTTAACTGATGTACCTATTGATTTAGATGTACAAACGTTTTTACGTTTAGGACCTAAATTTGGTTTACTTCAAGTGAAAAAGAATATTCAAATCGTTAATTAAATATGTTATATGGAAAATAATCTACAATTTGTTCACAGTAATCAAAGAGATAAGTTAAGGAATCGAATTTGCAATGTTCTATATAACTCTTTAAAAATCAAAATACAATGGTTTAGACAAGTTTATAATCAACATTTATAACAAAATCAAACATTTCCTTAAATGCAACAAAAAAGTATTCATCACAACAGCTGATAAAGGAGCTGTTACAGTTATCATGAATACGCAAGATTACATTAATAACAGTTTTAAACTATTGGATGATACTAACACCTATAAAAAGATCCCTAAAGATAATAGCAAATCTTTACAGAAGAACATCAATTTCTTAATTAATAATTGGCATAAAAAACAATACATCTCTATAAATGAAAAAAAATCACTAATATGTCATAATGGTGTCATCCCAAAATTATATACTTTACCTAAGATCCATAAGCAACCTTTATCTATGAGATCTATTGTAGCAGGAATCAATAACACTACTTACAGATTAGCCAGATTCTACCATCAAATTTTTAAGCCACATTACAGGAAAAAGTCGAGTCATGTTAGTAGTGCTTTTCAATTTAAAAAATGCATTGTTTCTATATCAATTCCACCTGGATATATCCTGTGCTCTTGGAAGTTACGTCTTTATATACCAACATCCCAATGAATTATTTGATAATATTATTAAGGAACATTGGTCTGACATTAGTAAATAAACTTCCATCTCCTTAGATCAATTCTTAATAGGTTTAAGAGCTATTTTAAATAATAACGCGTTTTCTTTCAACAAAAAAATTTACCTTCAAAACTTTGGATTAGCAATGGGGTCTCCTGTTTCCTCTGTACTTGCCAATCTAATCATGTAACAAATAGAAGTCTTCTGCTTCTCCCAAATTCACTTCCATGTCTTGTTTTATTATAGGTACATGGATGACTTAATTACTTGTTTACATCAATCCAATGTCGACAATTTGGTCATTGTGATATACCAAATGCGGGAGGGCATTCGAAATTGAATAATTTAAAGCTTTAATGCTAATTTAAATTAGAATTAGGCACCGTAGTAACAGGTTGCTAGGGAGGACACCGATGTTTAACATGTCACGATATTTGGTAAACGGGCACCGTAGTAACAGAGGTAAACAATTTCAAGAGACCGTGGATGTAAGGTAGAATCAGTCGAAAGATGCGTGTGTAAGAGTGGAAATTTCGCCCAAGAGTGCACCTTGGTTAGAGGAGTGAATACCTAATAAGAATCCGTTGGTAGGGAAGGTAAAACAGAATTTGGACAACAATGAACACGAGTTTTCCTGGATTGAAGAACGAAAAAAATAGTTGGAGCTCAGATCTCTTAGCGAGAATTAGGGAGTGCGTGTTCAAGTTGAGACTTAGTAGATTTTTGTGGTCGAAAGTAGAGACTTGTAAAACTTTCGGAGATACAGTTCGGGACTTTAACTTTTTTCTTCCGCGAGTGAAATAGAAACATTTTGGTGAAACCGTGCATTGACTTGGAGTATTTTCTTACTGATAGGGAGGAACTTTTAAGAAAATTGCCAACTTTAATTAGTTTTCACCAGTGACGAAGGTGAAGCACCAAGCTAAATGAACTTGTAATTATTTTGCCGAACAAGTGCTGATGGTGAAATGAGAGGCTAGTAAATTATGTGAATGGGAGTGTCTTCGTGGCGTGCCGGAAGATACAAGATAGAAGGCATCACGACTGGTGGAAGGTGATGGTGTGGAGATACGCGGCGTCCGAACGAAGCATCCAACGATTCAACGGGAAGAGAGCTCAGGTTAACGTCCGTAATTATTTTATTTCTCATGGTCATGACCAAAGCTAATAATTTTCAAAGGGCGTTGTTTCGATTTAAATGAAATCTTTAATTATAAAAAATTCATACTGTTCTAGTGCGAAAGAAAGTACAAAAAACAAACATGGTTGATACTGTGCAATCTGGCACATCATCATTAAAAAATCACTTTCAGGTTTTGTCGTTTTCCGTATGGAAGCGAGTCTACAGGGGGCAGATTGTGGTTGAACGATGAGGTAAGCCGAATTGTGCCCCTTGCATATTCGAACCCACGACAGAAGCACAACATGTCAGTAATAGAGACATATCTTGGATTGGATAAAACTGTTTTTAATATTTTTGTTTCAACACATAACAAATTCCACCCCAGGTTAATCTTTACCACAGAATTTGAGAATGACAATAGAGAAATTAGTTTTTAAATCTTAAATTAATTGTTAAGCAAAATAAAATTATAATAGACTGGTATCAAAGCCAACCTTTTCAGGAAGAGTTCTAAATTATCTATCCAAGCATTCTAAGAATCAAAAAATAGCCATGGTTTACAATCTTGTAGATTCCGCACTAAATTTAGCTAATCCTGAATTTTACAACAAAAATCTAAAGATAGTCGAAAATATCCTGAAAAAAATCTCTACTCATCATTCTTTATTAATAACATATTCAAAAAAGATTAACATACACATCCAAAACAATTACCAGCATTAAAAATTTACGAATACCTTTACCATTTTATGAATTTGTCAATGATAAAATAAAAGCCTATTTCAGAAAATACAATTTAGACATTGTATTTTATAATCTAAATAAGACTCGCCATCTTTATGACAAGCAGAAGATAAACCTAAACTAGGAGAAAAATTTAATGTTGTATACTCCATTCCTTGCAATGATTGCCAGCAGGTGTATAACTCGACCAAGCGAAGAATGAAGGCTGCGATTGCGGCGCGTCGTGGAACTAACAGTGAAAATACGGGTCTGTACAGTCAGTTTCACTAACAAAAGTCGCCAGGAGCGTGAAGCGAGTTCAGAGACGTCAATATAAAATAGTAGCGGTGTGTTAGGTATGATATAAAGTACCAAAGCATTAACTTTACTGTCATAAGTATCTATAATATTCTTCATTATAGTGGTATTACTTCCTACATAAAAATTATTTTATTTGGTATATATTCTGAGAAACTACTTAAATTAAAATAAACGATTTATATGAATGTTACTGCTCATCGTTAGAATTAGTTTCAAAATTTTGAATCGTGTTGCAGAGGAAAGTATCCTTTTATTTCTTCCAATATGAAGTGCAAACATGTCCAAATATAGTTAAAATATTAATTGGGAATATACTAAATTTGCAACGAAATAAATCGCGCTTTCTTCGCAATAGTTTGGCACGGTACCATTTTAATTTTGAATTGAGTATCCTTTTATCTCCGTCTCTGTCGTTTCGGTTGTAAACAAAGACAGTGGCACGCTCCTGTAAACCTCATTCTCAAGTTGGTCGAGCTATACATTGGGGAAACTAAACAATATATTAGCAGATGGATATGCCAACATAAATATGACATCAACAAAGATGCAGATTTATATACCTCTTTGACCAAACATAGAACAGAACATAACCACTCCATTGGATTTGATAGAGTCAAAATTTTGCATCATGAGAAACAAACATCAAAAAGGCTAATTGCCGAAATATATTAAATAATGCGATGAACACAAAAAGTGACGTACAAAATCTTAACCAAATTTATAAGACGTTAATACTGCACCAACTTCCATAATTGTATATTTTTTGCCAATCCCACTGTTCATTCTATTATTTGAAATATTTATAATTTATATAATTCCTTAACGTATCTACATGTGCTGCCCTCCGTAACTGCCACATGTAACTACATGATTTAACAAGCCTTCAACGTTTTTGTGATATGTTATGCTTTGATGTAAAACCAATGTAATATTGATTTAAATAATTTTATATTCCATTGTTATATGTTAATTTGTATACCATTGTCAACCATTGCCTTTGTATTGCTCTTGGCAAGGCACGTACTAAACGTGCGAAACGTTGTGCCAAAAATAAATGTATTTGAAGTTTTAATTCCTGAAGTCAATATTGATTGATCCTTTATGGTCAAAATATATATTTATTCATATCATCTACGCATCTAATTATCTCTGTTAATACTGACCTGTGGGTTTGGTATTGCCCACGTGCCTCCTACAAAGATTCTTCGGCCTGCATCTCCACAAAATGACTGCCAGAGACATCAATTCAAATATCGCGCCCAGAGATAAAAACTTGGTATTTTCATGAACGAATATTTCATTTCCAAAACGCTCTTTAGGTTATCACGACATTTAGAATAATTTTCACGAATGTGGCAATCTTAAGCGCCAGACACGAGTTCATATGAATATGGGCTAAAAATAACAATTCGAGCATTCCAGGAGATTCAATATTTTCATAAATGTTGGATCGTGTTCATCATTTATGTTTACACCGCCGTGTACCGCGGATATCATTTTGAACAAAACTGGATTTTCAATATATATATATATATATATATATATATATATATATATATATATATATATATATATGCAGAGAGAGAGAAATTGAACCTGTCAATAGGATACATTTTATTAAGAATATACTTTTACAAAACATTTAAATAGTCTAAATGAATTTTTCCTTAATATTTCTCATACATTTTAATTGTTTCTGGAGCAATATTAATAGTCAATTAAAGTTTACTTTTAAAATATTTCCATATGGATTATTTCTGATTAGCATTTGTTGGCACATTGGCATAAAAAATGATTCATATTTGGCGCCGTGGCGGGAGATTGGTTTTTAATAACAATCTTTGGCCTTTATTATTAGCTCAGAATTTGCCACTTTGTACCGCGTCGGACTCGAAAAAATTCCCTCCAAAACCGCGTGCTGGCTGCAAAAAGACCGGGTATATAAAGTTTCTTTGCTTTGCATTCTCGACGTCTCGCATTCGATCTCCTTTGTTAGTTTCCTCTCCCTTCGCCAGGGGGCAGCGCCTACCGGTTTCCGTAGCCGAGCACTCTGGTACAGAGATTATTTAGACACACTAGATCTCCGTTTTTAACCTATGACAGCATTGTCGCCAAATTCAAAACGCCGAAACAGGCAATTCAAAGTAGTTGCTCCGACCAAGGAACGAGCTTCAGTGAGCTCGCATTAACGATCCATGAGAACAGGTTAAGCTATCAAAGTTGGCACTACTGCCTCCGCTCCAAGCGTTTTCAAAGAATAACCGTTTTTCCACGGGAACCACGCCGAAGGGAGGAGTGAAAATTTGTGGAATACAGATTAAAAGAAGGCTTTGCTTTTCATGCGAGAATGAGGTAAAAAGGTGAACGATTTATTCTATAATTGCTTATTTCTTCATATTATCTTCTAATAAGAGGGGTACATTGTGTCTTTTCAGAGATCGACCGAGCATTCCATAACGTTCGTCTCGCCATAACCTAACTGATGCGCTCTCCCAACCTGAATATTAACCTAAATCTGAATCTGAATAAGTATCTATATTTGCAGCGTTAACAGCATTAAAATCAATGAAAGAGAACATGGAACGGAACAAAGTAGTAAATATTGAATCAAAATCTAAGTGTGTACTTAACCCGGGGATAAGGACAACTAATCATCTCCTCACAATTACTATATTTGCAAAAATTCTCTCATTTTCCTAATAGACGAAGGATGAACCTGTTTCACTATTTCGCCTAAGTTGGTCACAAAGGGTGCTCTGGGGTGGTGGCTGACGCTTCGGCCAACATATTGGCTGATATGAATAAACATGAGTAAGTACTCCACAGCAATTGCTAACGAGTTCGGGGAGGATAAACTACTTCCCAAAAGCAATTGTTTCTTTTCACACGAATAAAAAGTTTCGTGAAACTCTGAGCATTTACTTCTCTCTTCAAGTCATTGCTTACTAACAGATTGCTTGCGATTGGTCGATTTTCGTCTGTTTTGTTTGTCTACTTTACCGCATATCGCACGTGGTGCTTCGCCCGTGGTCTTTCTATCATGGCAACGTGTTAGGTTAAGTGGTACAGTTGACGTGCATTGTTGGCGAAATAGCGGATATCTTTCATCATTCATTTATTCAATCGCTCACTACCTAAAAAACCTTACAACCAGCTCACAACAGTCGTGTGTATCCATTCTTCTTCCATCTCATTTCCTTGGCTTGAGTCACCAGCCCTAGACCCACAGAATTGCGGTAGTAGGAAGGTGACACTACCGAGTCACCAACACGGGTTGTCCCCATGATTACACTTCTGCCGTGTGGGGCTTCAAGAATGACTTCGTTTTGAAGGATATTATTCACCAGGTTCTCTTGACCAGCTCCCAATGCTGTGGTTAGTACTGTCCGCCGCCACAACCACATTTATACGGACCTTACTCCTTTGACTTCTGACGGGCGAATGTGAATAATGACGAAAGCGTTCTCCGCTACAATGGGATGGGCCACAGAGCTGAGCACATTCTGTGATCGTAGTTGGAATGTTGTGTGATCTTTCGTCTGCCGTAATCATATCATCTCTTCCCTGAGGGTCAATCCATTTTAAGTGGTGAAGTACTGGTCGTTGGACCATCTCAAAAAAAATTCATATTTTGTACATAAACTTCCTTATAATTTGGCTGTTCAAAACCATCTTGAACTTTTTTATTGTTTACAAACGGCGGCCATTTTTGTTCCGCGCCGTGTGCCATGTTTCACGTTCGCAGACATTTACTCTTTTCTAAATTATTCAGCTCTAGATTGTACTAGCATTCCAGAATAAAAAGCATTCGATTCAGCATACTCTAGCCTGCAAATCGAAATATTATTTACTCATTTTCTATGCTTTTATTTGGGAAATATTTGCAACCAAATCTATGAAACGCGAATGACCGAAAATCGATTTTCAGATAGTAATTTTCCAAAGAAGGAATAAAATCACAGCCTTATTTTTTTTCTGTAATTTTACACACAACAGTATAGTTACTTATTGTAAAATATCATTGGTATATAACGTACTACTTGAAAATTACATTCTCTTGAATATTGAAATTTTGGATTTTTTCAAAATTTTGAACTGCAATATCTCTGTTGGCGGACCAGATAAAAATCTGAAAATTGCACACGCTATCATACCAAACTTCAGTAAATTTCATTTTTTTCGAGATGGTCGATTGTCCAATTTATAAAATTCTGGACGACTTAAAATGGATTGATCCCTGAACATAAATTCTAAGTTTCTTGGGTGTGGATGTTACGGTTGGATATTTACAAAATATTCCAAAAGTAATTCAGGATCATAGAAATCTTCTTACTCAGGGTTAAAAACGTCTAGATAAAAACGTAGTTCACATTCTACGAACAATGCTCTGTTTACATTTTATTACACATCCACAATTTATCTTTCTATTCTCGTGGCAGTTCTCAATAAACAAAGTATATTTCAGGAAATCCTGAAATGTTTCAGCACAGCCAATTTGTTCAGGAGGTGCCAAACATACGAATATGCAATTGGATAATTCTTCCCTAACTCAGCTGCCACATTTTCCGAAAATAATTGTTTCTATCCAGAAAGACTACATAGTTGTAGACAACTTTTGATTTCTTCCATAAAACGCTATTTTTTGATAGATTTCATGAAAAGCCAAACACTTTGTAAAGGTGCCAAAAATAAAGGGAACGTAAGTCAGACGTTAATCCTCACCGCTCATTCAATGATCGATTCTCATGTTGTTGGCACTGACGTGCTGGCTAACGGAAATTGTGTATGTTGAAATAGTATGAAATTAATGTTGATCAGCAGAATTCTACAGTGATTTTTTAAATTCGTTGATGAAACCGGTCCGGAGACCTCAGCATAAAGAGAAATGTATGAGAGGTTAAGAACCTGTGTTCTGTATACAGTAGACAATTTGATGCGTTGAGTTGAGCGTAAAAGAACGATAAAACTATTTCTCAGGAATTTCCTGATTTCTTTGACTTTTCGATACTAAGGAACATTAAGCACGCGGAACCGTTGGGATGATTTTCCTAAGTTCTGAACAGTATCAATATATTTAACATTGTTGATCAGTAGAATTTAAAACAATTCGTCATAAAAATGCGTAAATAAAACACATTTTGCTTAATGAATTTTCGAATACGTAATGTAAATAATCTTGCTTCTGTTAATGCGTAATGTAAGTAAACATTTAGTCCGCTAGTTGCAACATTACATTTTATAACATTCAGAATAAATATGAACTACAATGAAACATGTCTTGCTGATTTAATTAAAACATCGTCTTCGGTTTTATATAATTATTTTATTTGTAATGAATTAGGAACGCGCTTTCCATTCAACCAATTTAAAATAGCAAATTACTAGAGCGTGATGAATACTGACTGAGGCTAAACGATATTAATCTACAGAAGTAAAGGGGATGGATAAAAGCATTGACAAACGGATGTCATTTGAATGTGTTTACATTGTACATTGATCTTGGAATTCCATCAGATGTTCCCTCAAGTGAATGAATTGTATCACAGGAACACGAAAACAACATAAGGGTGGGGCATTCTTACAACTTGACAAAGGAAGGAAGATTGAGTTTTAATTGAATTTCCCAACGTGAAAACGACTGAATTACTATATGTGTTCAATGAATTCTGATACACACTAACTGAAGATAGGAAACTATACAATATTCGCATTATTCTGAACTCTTCTGTGCAAGTACAAATCGATCGTTTAATCTATTTCTATAAGCAATCTATCTACATTATAACCATAACCTCCAATCAGACCGAAGAGTTTCTTGTTCATCAACCGGTTAGTGATTAATGTCATTTACCTATTTTTCCTAATAATGCCAATTATTCGGCAAAAACTAGCAACGCCTCTTAAACTGTAGCCTCTGATTCAACAGGCCTATATTTGATTCTGTTTCGCTTTCGAAAAATTCTAGAAAATCGCTTTCGCAAAATTATAGTAATTACTAAGGCCTCTATGCTGAGTCTCAAAATTTGTCCAAGACATTAGAGTTCATACAAAATGCTAAATTCAACTCAATATGAATTAACTGTTGTTGTAGACAACTTCTTTGGGCAAATTTTTCAGTTATACACAAATTAAGGGTTTTTGATTGATCCGACATAACATTTTGAAAACTTCTTACTCAGATTTATAAAACTAAAAGATAACTTAGGATCAGACCTAACCTAACCTAACCGATATTTTAATATTTGAGGGTTCTTTACATGAAGCCCATTTTGAGATTTTCTATGTTAAAAGAAAATGGCTCCAATTTTTTTGATTACATTTTGATGTTGAATAGTGCGAAGAACGTTGAAGGGAATGACGTAGGTATCATTTTCGTTGATAGGCCCAATTTTTCGAAAATTGCAAAAAACTGTTTAAAAACTGCAAAATTGAAGATAGAGATTTTCGCCTCAGACAAAGTCGGTTGTACAAAATAAGCACTTCAAATAAGGTCATGTACCATTTTTTGGAAAAACGAATAGTTTTTGCGTAAATTGCGATTCAAATTTACAAAAAAAATTATCTCGAAAACCGCTCCAAATTTGTTCTTTAAATTTTCTGCACGTGTGTATGAAGGGAAGGTAAATATATAAATAAACTAGTGGTGCTATAGAATGGCACATACTTTCTCGCAGTAGTTATTTTCCAAATGCCGATCATCCGATAAATTATGTGGAGTAAACAGTTCACCGCTGCCTTTCTTGGTCATGTTTTTTGAAAGACAAGTTTTTCGCATGTTGACAATTACCGGCATCGTAATGATAGAACTGATACAAGTATGGTTTGACTAAAATATTTGCAGTTGCCCTGCGAGTCTGTTTGGTAGCGCGGTTGGTTAATGCAACTTCGGGTTGAGCTCTTCAATAAGGAAGGTACCGAGTTCGATCCCCCGAGGGGAATTTTAATTTGATGAATGTGATGTTGCAGGAAACAAACATTGAAGAGTGTAGATACTTTATTGAAAATCAATTGAAGTACTTCTACTCACGAATAGATTCAATATAGATAAATAGACAGGACTTGTCTGTGTTTTCCCTAACTGCGTCTTTTAAACAATTTTTCAACTCTGTTATTCGATTTCTGAAGCGTATGACATGTCAAATCAACCGTTGTCTAGTATATATCTGTATGAACCAATGTAAGTAAAATTATGAGCATTTTAACGTTAAATTGTAATACAATATAACCAGAAGGCATACGATAAACTTGCAATCCCTAACGGTTCCGAAAATATTATTACTTTCTATCCTTACGAATACTTCGTAATGCGGTTTGTCGCTGCCTTTCTTGGTCATGTTTGAAAGACATGTTTTTCGCAGGTTGAAAATTACCGGCTCCTAATGATAAAATCGATAGAATTACGTTTTGACTAAATTATAATTGCGATAAATGTCGTGGAAATGTCTGTATATATTTGTTCAAATTTTTAACTTTTAACAATTTTTCACTTCTCTTCTTGTATTTGTAAAGCGTATTACCATCGTATCAATTGTTTCTTAATCATGCATTTACCATTTGATAGGTCGGTTCTATTCTTTCATGGCTCTGTTCGACAGAGGCGGTGTTGGTTTTGCGTAGTGGTATATGTGCCCGTTCGTTGAATTTGAGTTTCGGTTGTCGGGTCTCGGTACCGAAAAGGTTTGCCGGTATAATACACTTTTGCTTTTTTATGAAGTAGTGGAATAGCAATAAGAACCGTACAGAATCAGAGCGAGAAAGTATGTGCGTTGGAAGCACCACTAGTTTCTTCTGTGTCTCTGCTAGAAAAGATGAATAAGAATAAAATAAGCTTCGTAGGTGTAATGAGATGGAATCAGCAGGAACTGATACCTGAAGTAAAAATACTCAAAAAATCAAGGTAGTAGTATCAAAGTAAATTTTATAAATTTAGACAAAGAAAACTTTGTTCAAACACTCACAGATTATAAGTTTAAAAAGAATAAAAGTGTTATAATCCTCAGCACCTTACATGACAGCATCAGCACACAGAACACTGGGAAAAAGAAGCCGAAGATGTTTTTTTTATAAAAGCAAAAGCGGAATAGATGCATTATATCAGATCGTTCGTATGCATATATTGCGCGCAGGGACAAGAAGATGGCCAGTTCACATCTTATTCAGGATCCTAGATTATCCAACAGCAAATGCGCAGATATTGTTCAAGAGAGTTGGAAGAAGAGAATAAGTAAAAGGCAATTTATTCACAAGATAATAGTAGAAATATTGCCTGAAAATGTTAAATCTTACCCCCCCCCCCCAGTTAATAAAAACCACAGTTACACCTAGTCATATGAAAAGGAAGCATTGTCAAGGAGAAAGCAATTGTAACTGCTTTACTTCCACTGCGAATTGTATGACTTGAAAGTTTGTTTACGGAAAATGCTGTGAGAAAAAAATCAATATTTCTACACTGTGTTTAATTTTTTTTTCTACATAAATATGAACATTAAAGTTTCATAAACTAACAAATATTTATTAATATTTCATTCATTTCTCAGAATTGTCTCTATTATTTCAAGTTCAGTAAAAGGGTATACAATTTAGTATTTTGTAAGTTCATGTTTTTTGAAATAGAATGTATTAAAATGTCCCATATATAAATGCATTTATTCATTTATTCACTTTCCATCATAGTACAGACTAAAATATCATAATAAAGTGAAGAAAATAACATCAACAAATTACAGATCATCCAAAACCATTTCCTCAGACCTGCCACTCATGCACCCTGGTTTATCTCAAACTCTCAACTGCACAAAGAATTGAATTTACCCCCTATAGTTCACCATATTGCGCTCCTATCAAACAATTTCTTCTCAAAAATAAATTCCGTAACCCAAGCAACCCATTACGACTTAGCCACCACCTACCAGCTCCCAACCAGAATAAAAAATAGATACCCATTAGATTCGTTCCTCAGCACATTTTCAGAACTGAGTTAATACCATAGAAGCTCGGTGAGTTACCTATTCATGTGTTAGATATAATTTTAAGATTAGCATTTAAGTTAAATATACAAAGTCGAAAAAATACTTTTGATGTAGTATATATATATATATATATATATATATATATATATATATATATATATATATTACTGAACTATGTATATCCATTCATTAATAAATGTATATTTAAAAAAAGCTGTTCTTTTTCGTTGCATGTTTTCTACAATTTTTCCTCTTGTACAAAGAAATCACAAGGTTGGCTTATGTTAGTTCTTAACGCACGAAAACCGAGTAGATATTTCATGATTCAGACCAAAGTTCCTATAGTTTTATGGCAATCAAAAGTAACATTATTATTTTCACTGAAAACTAGAAATATAAAACTTCTATTCACGACGGAACAGAATCTTGTAGTATATGAGAAAAGGAAGAAAGTGTTAAAACTTGCATTAAAGTAAGGATGTTCCATGAGAAAATTCTAGGATATCGAGTGTTTCCTTCTGGTGGCCGATGAGAAAAAGGCGTCGTGTGAAGCTTGATTTGATGCTTGAACTTTCCTTGCTATATGAGTTAGTAATAATCTACGTTTCAAGTTGTTTATTAAGGATTTATTACCAATGGTAGGTGAAGGTTATAATATTTTTCAATTTGTTTTACTGTAATCTTAAAAATTAGAAAATGTTAATTTAGTTTATAATAATTTCTGTTTGTATTCAAATTAGACTTCTGAAGAAGAGGAAAAGTACTCCTAGAAATGTTGAGACATGAAATATGTTTAAAAAATTACTAGAGCATTTCAATAAAATGTACATCTAATTTGTTTTTTAATTAATTTTTCTTTAATAATACTTTTGTGGTCAGGATACAGCAGCTTCCTCAATGTCATTTGTATCGGAGCAGTTTCTCTGAAACGCATAATAAACTGGTGACAGACACAATAAAGAGGAACATGTTTGATAACATCATCAGGCGTGTACATTTTGTCGATAAATTCTTATCCATATTACCACAGTACGTTCGTTGCTTCGACATTTGAATAAAACCTTTAAAATTGTGGACGTTTCTGAGACTGTAACAATCATTGCATATGATGGTAGATGTTGCGGTGGTGTGCAGCGAGTTAAATGGCGCGCCTAACCGCCAGCACACGGCGGCAACTTATAGAGCAGCGGACCGTGATAAGCGTGACCGTGATTTTAACAATTTTTTTCACCTCCACACTACATTGGAATGTCTCTCCAGAAAAGACATTAGTGCTACAGGAACGGTTAGGGAAAATAGGGTAATAGGCGTACCACTGTGCACAAGAAATAAAAGGGGAACATCCACTACCATTGGTGATGATATATGATGAAATGCCGAGTATATTTTATTGGTGAGATGGAATGATAATAGAGCAGTAACAGTCGCAACTAATTGTTCAGCCAGTAGATTGCGCAAAGCTGTTAGGTGGAGTTTCCAAAGAAAAGAAAAATTGTGCCTCAACCATCAACTGCTGCTGATTTTAATAAACATATGAGGGAGTGTGGACGCTTACAATCAGTTTACATGAACATACCGTTCAAAAATAAGATCAATGATGTGGTGAGGACTCATTGCGTCAATGGTGAATGCATGGCGCTCATATGACAAGTAAGCAAACTTAATGAAACTCTTCTGAATTTCACCCGTGACGTGCCTTGATGATGAACGATGAACAGTACACCTGAAAAAGTAACTGGACCCCGCCTTGTAAATGCATTCATTCAAGACAATGTTAGTATGATTGTAAAGATCACTGAATTGTCAAAAGTGAAAAACCCTATTCCAGGTGCAAGCAGTGCGGGTGAAGAACCACGTTCAAATGTGAGAAATGTGATATATCTATTCATCCATAATGTCAAAAGCCTTACCATGAAGTGCAACTATGAACTCTAGTACAGTAGCTCTGTTATAAGATCTACATAGGAGCTCAGTGGAAACAAACCTGTTCACATTTTTGAGAAATTTTTCTCAAAGACGACGGCAAGTTGATTTCATAATTGTAATAGCAGATACAAGTGTTCCGACAACCCAAAAAAACAACGATATCTTGTTTTATAAAATGTTTGTAGTTTTGCTTATTTTGATACCGCATCTTCCATTGGCAGGGAATCCTGCAAAAAATAAATGTTTGTACTTCAACATTTTCAAAATTGTTGTGAATTAGGATAGTCAATTATACCGTAAAAAATGCTTTTCGCAATATTAGTGTCGTATAACACAAAATATGGGTACATTTAATTCCGGGAAGATATTGGTTAAATCTCTTAACCAAACTTCCGCTGTCACGATAATTCAATAGTTGTAAGAAGATGCGCAGCAAACACGTCATTGTACACAACCTAAAATATTTCTCGAATTTGATAGAATCGCTATTAACGGACTAGATATATTACGAATGTCTTACACCTAATACATCGTTTTAAAACACAAAGTTTCCGTTCCCATTGTTCCAAAATATAGCGCAAAAAACATCATCTTCAAAGTATCTCCATGCAGAGCGAGCTTGTGAAGAAAACTTGAGTCATGAAAAATTTTATTTTTCAATACTGAAGTCTCGAGCTGTAGATGAGTATCAGCTTAGCTGGTATATATTTTATGTTGCTTTACCTCCCCACCGGTCTTCGGGTGCCTGTTAGTTCTGTTCGGTTCCATGCCGCTATTAGCAATCCGCCTGACTTTGCTGGAGGTTCTTGCACGTCCAATAGTGCGAGATGGCACATCCATTCATTTCAAGTAAGGACGTGATCTCATTTGGTGGCCGTCGTATTCGATTTGACATACCGGAACTTTTGTCCAATACTAGTTAGTAGAGCTACCGCGCGACTTTTCTTGGCGTCTGAGCTCCCTCGTGCTCAACCAGTACAACTCGACACGGACTGTTCAAAATCTTGGTCACACACGGAACGGCATGGCGGAATATTAGGGCTTCCGAATTAATTCACTTTTCGCGTATTCATTGTTCCTTCGTGTGTTTGTATTCGCTTTTTATACGACGACACTTTGGCTCCCTCTTGGCTTTACGATTCGGATTTTGGTTAGGATTTGGAGTATTATTTGGATTCTGGCAATGAATGTTTGCGTTCACTTATGGGTTATGATTTTAATTTTTAGGGCAAATGAACGCCTCAAAGTTTGAAAAGTGATTCAATACCCAAGTTTTGCCCAACTTAACCCCATCGTCTGACATTGTAACGGACAATGCCCCTACTATTCCTATGTCCCTACAAGTGGAGAAAATCCCATTTCAGTACGACACGGAAGTCGCAGGGCTTGCAAAACCCAGGAAATCGCATGCACCAAGGAGCAGAGAAATACTGAACTCTACTGTCAAATTGAGGCCAACGGACCCAAAGAAAAAAAAGTATGTAATTGACGAAATGATAGCAGGCGCTGGTCACTCAGTTACACGTCTTCTTGTCTACAATTGCATTTAAATGCAATTGAACTGGCATGGGCAAAAATTAAAAGACTTTTACGGAATGTAACATCTTGGGACATGTCAGCTTGGCATCTTTGTGAACAGCCAGAATATTTGAAGCTGTGACTGCATCAAACTGGGTCACTGCACCCATAAAAGAGACTAGACGAAGAATTCTGGCTAAAAGACGTGATAATGGAAATCGCAGTGAATGGCACCGCCTCCTATGTTATTTCAGTAGTAAACATTCCTTTTGCGATTCTCACAGTCAACCAGACTTTATAATTAAGGTCTCTAAAGAAAGAGAATTTTACGGAGACGTGACGAATTTTACTTTGACTTGAAAAAGATAAAGGATTTGTTTAAAAAACTCATCTAACAATGCATTTCAAATGCAACCCGCAACACACGTCAGGAAGGTTTAATCTGTATCGTTAAATAAGTCCTAAACGAAGCGTTTTAGAGTGTTAAAAACTAAAATTGTGCGGCCAAAGGTCTCAAAGAAACGTTCCTCACACCGTAATCTAGAGCACGAGGTACTCTTGAACATTCAATTATTTTTTTGCCGGTTCGGCGCTTATCGCCACAACAAATCACCTTTACTTGCGCCCTTGTTGCAGGTAGCCATCTTTGTGACGACAGTCTTAAATTCATTTTATAATTTCGCTTTCTGCATACACCGTAGTTTGCGCAGACTGGCAAGGTTTTTTTGCATAATCAATAATTCAAGATTCGCTCTCGCAGCAACAACTAGAGGCACTATTAATGGTTGCTCGATACCGATGAAGATTGTTTCTTATGTGTACTGAAAACATTCATTAACGTTTTGCCGTGATTTACAAGTGCTGTGTACCTAATTGTGGAGGGATGTAGATTAACAGTGAAGAGTGAAGACTACGTATGTCTTGTTAGGTTTAGTTTGTGTTTTACATGTACCAGTATTTTCGTTATCAGCAATTTTTCGATGAAATTTTCAAGTCAGTGAGTTCTGATCTAAGCTACAGATTGCTGCTTTGAGTTCTGTGTGAGGTATCTTGCAATTGTGATGTGCAAGGCAATGCCAATCCATTATGTATCTCGCATAAGAAAAGATAATATGATTCATTTTCGAATAATTAATTATTCGAATAATCGATTAAATAGATAATCATTTGTTTAGGAGCAAAAGTAAACAAGCTTACATTCGGTTCTATACGACATAATGATGTACGGAAGGTATAAAATGTCTATTAACTCTAAAGATCACCCATTTGCTCATAGAGAGTTGTATCAAAGTAATTCACTTGGAATATAAATTAAATTGAGTTTTTCATTCACATTGCACAAATTATCCATCAAAAAAATTTTGCTTTCTGAATATCTAGTTAATATCAAAGGCAATGATTTCTAGGAGTGAGTATCTTTTAATTGCAATTAGAGGACCCAGAGGAATGCAAGATATCTTGCCGAAGACTAGTCACACGATTTTTGGACTGATTTAGCCTTATAATTTTTCAAACTTCTCCCATTTGAAATGGTAGATGTCCTTCATATTGTGCATGTTGATTCTTCTGGAAGAGTTTTTTAAACACATTTTTAACAGATAGTTTTCTCACAATTTAAAAATTTCAGGTTGGATCTGTCAGATCACCAGAAGAGGCCATATTAAAACGACAAACTTTACGGCCTCATTACGCAAACACTAGACGGTGAAATCCATTGAAACTCTACAAGAAATTAGAACAACCTCTTATCTTTTGATTAATACCATAAAAAAGGTATGTTAAGCGAAAGACGTATCTTGCTCTAACCACCAACCCTCCGGCGGGCGCGTAGCGTTACTCAGAGCCGCATTGTTACTTTTTTGTTGATTTCGTGTAAATAATTGATGCTGCATTATTGAACTCATAGTTATTCCTCGTTGAATATATTTTCAACCCGATGACTTACAAATCACGATTTTAGACACTGCTCATCGACCGTTATTCATTAGTAAACCAAACTCTGCAACGGTTGCGACACTCCGTACCGCAAGCGCTTATAATGTAAGTATAATGTTTGGGTATTTCATCCATTACAATTATTACTGCTGTTTTGTTATTGAGCTTCATGACTCATATTTTGGAGTACTAACTACTAATTCAAATTTAAATGCGTTGTTTCCGATGAAAGGTTAGAAGGCACGTTTGCACCGGACATGTAACCCATCTCCAAGACACAGAGGGAGCGAGTGATGGATCAGACTCTTCTTTATATTATTTCGTTTGGTATTTACTTAGTTATTATGAAACAAAATGTATAAAATCATATAAAAGAAAGAATATTTTGTTCACATTCTGCAACAAAAGTAATACTTCTTGACGCGAAAATCGAAGTTGGTGAATGCGGCACGGAGTGCCGCAAGCGCCTGCTGGCGGAGTATGATGGGACGCGCCCTCCGGAGGGTTAAGCAGGAACAGCTTGGCCAGGCGCCTGCTCGTCCCGCTGGCTGCTTTCCGCCCCAGCCAGTCTCGCCTGCGCCACGCCATTCGACAAGATTCTCTCTTTTTTACTTTCTCGCCTTACGAATACTTCGTAAGAAGAGAAAGTTATGTAATCGTGCGGCGGAAAACGGGGAATTTTCGCCAGAAAATCTCTTATAGCAGGGGTCTGGTGACAAAAAAGTGGATAAAACCTGTTGCCAAATTTAGAAAAAAAAATCCTCTATCTCGTGGTGCAGTCAAAATCCATGATTTGTTGCTTCTTCATACTTCAAAATCGATTGACGGCATTCCGTCCGTCTGTGGTCAACGCTAGCGCCTAAACCGTTCGGTCAATTTTCTTCAAAATTGATATTCCCCGATGGTTTTGACTCGTCTCAAGGCCTCTTGAATTTGAAACCGATCTCTTAGTATTTGAGGATACTTTACATGAAGCCCATTTGAGATTTTATGAATTTAAAAAAAATGGCTCCAAATTTTTTGATTATATTTTGTTGTTGAAGAGTGCGAAGAACGTTGAAGGGAATGACGTAGGTATCATTTTCGTTGATGGACCCGATTTTTAGAAAATTGCAAAAAACTGTTTAAAAACTGCAAAATTGAAGATAGAGATTTTCGCCTCAGACAAAGTCGGTTGTACAAAATTAGCACTTCAAATAAGGTCATGTACCATTTTTTGGAAAAACGAGTAGTTTTTGCGTAAATTGCGATTCGAATTTACAAAAAAAATTTTCTCAAAAACCGCTCAAAAATTTTTCTTTAAATTTTCTGCACGTGTGTAATAAGGGACGGTAAATATATAAATAAACTAGTGGTGCTATAGAATGGCACATACGTTCTCGCAGTAGTTATTTTCCAAATGCCGATCATCGGATAAATTATTTGGAGTAAGCCGTTTACCGCTGCCTTTCTTGGTCATTTTTTGAAAGACATGTTTTTCGCATGTTGACAATTACCGGTTTCCTAATGATAGAACTGATACAAGTACGTTTTGACTAAAATATAAGAAGTTGGTCCGCATGTCGGTCCCGTAGCGCGGTTGGTTAATGCACCTCGGGTTGAGATCTTCAATAAGGAAGGTGCCGAGTTCGATCGCCTGAAGGGGATTTTAATTTGATGAATGTGATGTTGCAGGAAAAAACATTGACGAGTGTAGATACTTTATTGAACATCATTTGAAGTACTTCTACTCACGAATAGAATCAATGCAGATAAATAGACAGGACTTGTCTGTGTTTTCCCTAACTGCGTCTTTTAAACAATTTTTCAACTGTTATTCGATTTCTGAAGCGTATGACATGTCAAATCAACCGTTGTCTAGTATATATCTGTATGGCCCAATTTAAGTAAAATTATGAGCATTTTTAACGTTAAATTGTAATACAATATAACCAGAAGGCATGCGATAAACTTGCAATCCCTAACGGTTCCGAAAATATTATTATTTTCTAGCCTTACGAATACTTCGTAATGCGGTTTGTCGCTGCCTTTCTTGGTCATGTTTGAAAGACATGTTTTTCGCATGTTCAAAATTACCGGCTTCTAATGATAAAATCGATAGAATTACGTTTTGACTAAAATATAAGTAATTGCGATAAATGTTCTCGAAATGTCTGTATATATTTGTTTAAATTTTTAACTTTTAACAATTTTTCACTTCTCTTCTTGTATTTGTAAAGCGTATTACCATCGTATCAATTGCTTCTTAATCATGCATTTACCATTTTATAGGTCGGTTCTATTCTTTCATGGCTCTGTTCGACAGAGGCGGTGTTGGTGTTGCGTAGTGGTATAAGTGCCCGTTCGTTAAATTTGAGTTTCGGTTGTCGGGTCTCGGTACCGAAAAGGTTTGCTGGTATAATACACTTTTGCTTGTTTATGAGGTGGTGGAATAGCAATAAGGACCGTTATAGAAGCAGAGCGAGAAAGTATGTGCGTTGGAAGCAACCACTAGTTTTTAAATTTCTTTTTAATTTTAATCTAGCTTTTCCATTGGCCCTCTGCAGCCGCATAAGATATATACAATAGTAAGAAATACATACATGAATAATCTGATATATTAGATACAATATTTTAGTTTTAAATATAATCAATTGCGTGCTTATAAGATTTGTCCTGAGAAAAGACTCATCGGTTCTAGTCTATGGGGGATCGAAAAATTCTCTTGGTCGACAGGATTCTGCCTACCAAATAAATTGATTTTCGCCAAAGAAACTTTAGGGTTAATAACTTCAGAATTGGGAAAACAGAGTAAAAAGCGAGACCTCGAACCATCCAAAGTGTTCATTAATGACCCTAAATTCACTGTGCGAGTTGTATTGGTACTTTGCATAGCGGTTGCTAAATTAATCAATGCCATTTCAACCTGTCCTTCAACAATGAGATTCCATTTATGTGGAGCGAAACTAAGTGAAATGAATGACTTTCACATTGTGACAAACAATGAATTAAAGAATGACCGTCTTGCCTTCGGCTTGTCACCTCTTCATTCGTTAAAAAAATGTAATGCACTTTTTGCACATTTATTATCGTTCGCCAATCCGAACAAGTGAGAGGAGAAGAAAATAAAGCGAATGTGGCGAAAAAGAACTAGAAAACGTCAAGAGCAGATGCAAATTTGGATTTGTTCCGCAGGCTGCTTATTAGCTCAGATACACTGATTTCGAGCTTACGCTCCAAACCAACAACTGCACCTAAAAAAGTGAAACCTGTACTTTTGGTTATTCGAATCAAGGAATACGGCAATTCTCCACTTCACAGAAAGTATGTTGTGATGAGAACATAATTGAACAGAGCAGTTATATCATCCCCGGAAATGTATCTTGAAGTAATGTCATAGTTTCATTCACCGGTCCCATCATGAAGAGATTGAAACCACATCAATGTTGATGAGGATGTCCTCAGGCTGCAATGTAAGTGATTTTAGTTTCTCAATGAAGTGCATTGAATTTCTGATGTACTGGTTTGACCGATGCACACTGGGACAGAAAGGGGCAAAACCTGGCCAAAACCCAAAAAAAACGAAATACATGTGCAGCGTTTACAAGTAGCTCTCTTGAAAGAGGAATGTTCACCCCTTAAGAAAATGTTAACATAAAGAATTTAACCTTTCTGGTTCTTGTGTGGCGTGTCTGTAAATTGAGCTCAGTCTGCCGCACGTTTCCTAGCGAGTGTGGTGTCTTCCGGACAATAAAATTTGAGCGGTCAGAGCATCAACATTCGAAAATACCGGAGCAAGACTTTTTGTCAATGTACTCATGTTTGTAAGTACTTTTATGTGTTAATTCGCAATTTTGCTAAAAAGTTCCCCGTAATGTTTGTATTCCATTATATCGTAACGTGCAAAATATCCTAATATTTGGGTAAGTTCAATTTTGGACAGGGGTGAAAGTAAGTTGTTCCACACTGTTCCAAAACGAGACTTATCGCAAAAAATACCTCATAATGTGTAAAATACGGGGCAATAAACATATATCAGCGCAAAAGAGTGCTAACGATAGTTTTTTTATTTTAATTTACCACGGTACATTCAAGCGAAGATGTGAAAATGAACTATATGTGGCCCTTAGCCACTCTTTGTTCATAGAGAAGAATAATTACTAATACTGTTAATAACTAAGGTATTTAATAGTTAATCATATGCTAGTTGCTTTTTTACTTTCTCGCTACCGCTTACGTAGTAGAGAGAAAGTTATGCGATGCTGCGGAAAAAAGCGGCAAATATTCGCCAGAAAAACTTATTGCTCGGCCCTGGTAACAAAAAACTGAATAAATCCAGTTGCTAAATTTAGAGAAAAAGTCCTCAAATACGTGATGTAGCCAGAATCCAAGTTTTGTGTGTCCTTCATACTGAAACATTGATAGACGTCTGTTCGTCTGTGAACAAGGGGCCGATCAGTCGATTTTCTCTAAAGTTGACTGACGTCGCGGCCCCTGGAATTTGAAACCATATTTTAATTTCGAGGGGTACTTTATATGAAGCCCCTGGGACATTTGCAAAATTTCAAAAAAATCTCTCCAACGTTTTTGATTAAATTTTGTTGTTGGTGTAAAAGACGATTAAGAGAATGGCGCAGGTATAATTTTGGTTTAAAACTCTAATAAACTGAAAACTGAAAAAGTTAATTTTTTTCGGCTTCTTCCTATAAGTAAAATATTGATGATATAGGTTTTTTGCCTATATGAAATGTGTCTTATGAGATGCACAGTTATTCTGCAGTCCTTTCATGTGACCATACAATCAATGTTCAAGCCTTCGATACATATGCGTTAGAAAAGGGTCGACCTTTGGTAAAAATGAATTCGTGGTATAAGATGCCAGTGATTATACATAACATTTTGATCACAAGTTATGAAAAATATCCTTGTTCCTATTGGACACCTTTCTGAAGAACCCAGGTGTTGCTGCACAAAACATGAAAATATGCCGTTGTCATTATTCCAGAACATGTAGTCGAAATCTACAGTAGAGGACATGATGAATAACCTATTAGTTGCTTCTGATCTCCATGTGTCAATTTTTGAAAAAATAGAAAAAAGACGTTTTATTTGTGGGAGGAGAGTATTAATCTCTTTTTACAGAGTATCAAGAGTCCTCCACACATTCGTCTAATGATGACAGTGATTCAGATGGAAACACATTCTAAAATATAATAAATAAATAAATAATTGATGTTGAAAATAATTATATATGATGTTCGATACATCCAATTATATATTATAGCCTTTTAATAATGATTCTCGTCCCCAAATTCGTGTAAATAGGAGTTTAGGCCAGGATTCAGCCCTTTCTGTCTCAGTGTGCGATGTGCGCTTTCAAGATGTTGCAGATATTTGGAGACGGCGTAGATCGGAGAGCAATAGCGCTGACAATAGGTCGTAACGGGCATCTCTGGTTTGTGGATCTTCGGAAGTTCGTATAGTCTCGGTGGTATGCTTCTAATATCCTGATTGAACGTTGTTTTTCCTCAGGAATTGACGAATCCTTGAGCAGTTGGTTGGTTTCGCGAAGTATTCTTACTGTGGGATCTCGCGGTTGCTTGGTGTAGGTTTGTGGATCCAAAATGTCCTCCACTTTCTTCAGGTAGTCAGATATGCTGAGAACGACCGTTGCTCTACCTTTGTCTGCCGAAAGTATAAGGATGTCGTTGTTGCTGTTTAAATTCTTCAAGTTAAATTTTCGTTTGAAATGGGTGATCTTTCACAGTTTTGTAATATGATTATTGTAATTGCTTGAAAATAGTGTATTAAAACACCATACAAATAGCCCTGAGGGAAAAAATAAACACAGAAAACGTTGACGCAACATTTTATTTTAAATTTCGTTTGACCTATTGACAAGAAATTCGCAAAGAAATTGTTTCTACTTTGTCAGAGTTTTCCTTTTGCAGAATAAAAGATCGTGATAGATATACATTTTAAAATATTACAATGATATTTTAACACTAATTTTACTTTACTTGCCCTGATGGTACATTATACTTCAACATTTGTCACTACCAATCATTTAATGATCTAGTAATATGCGTAATTTAAATATAAAAACATAATGATTTGTAATTTGACTACTTCATTGGTATTTTTTGTACTTTCCTACGCTACGTAAAACAAACGAATTCGGGAGAAATAGTAGCGTAATACATTAATGAATTATAAGTATAATTATTTGATAATGAAATAAGCATTGATAGCGGCAATGGATTACAAAAAAACTAGTGGAGAAAAAGCAATCCACGCGTTCTTGTATTGTTCATGATGGTTACGATGGTTATTAATGATGGTTACTTATTATGGTTACGCAATATTATTTTACTAAATTTTTTATCCTACTACTCCTTCCGTCATCCCTAGAAAAATGTAAAACTCACAATTACGAGAAAAATACTCTTTTTGAAAAGTGTACATAAAAATATTTAAAGATCTAATATTGAAAAAGAACTCTCTATTAGAAACAAATCCCTTACTTCAACATTAAGGGTTTAGAAAATCACCAAAAAAACTTATTTGTTGCTTTTTCTAAAATTGGCAGTATATAATTTACACTTCTGGTAGAATTACGCCCTACCGCAGTTTTCCCGTTGCGTCAGCGCTGCTACACTTGGTATTGAAGAATCCGCTAGTACGAAGCATCCGACAGTTCACTTAAACAAGTGAACATCACATGTAATTCAGAATAGTATCCCTCCGCCGCGACAGCTGTTGAGCCACGCCTCTTCGTAAAGTGTTTAGGTTTGTTTATGGCTCTCGTTAAGGCATCATTGCTTCTCATGGTTCAAAACCGTGTAGCTATATAAAAAATTAATTGATAAAACGCAAAGCATGGAAGTATCGAGCGCTCTCGATCACAGCTCGCCACATAACCGCACAGGAGCAAGAAACACGTTCACGCATATTGAAGTCTCAGTTTTAAAATGAACGTAATACTTATCACACAAAAAGACAATTCAATGTAATGTTCACATAAAAATGAATTTTTACAGAAGAGCACATAGCAATGCACTTTCTACTTCCAATTATTTCTCGTGGCGAACTATATTTTCATCGGATGAAGCAATCACCAAAGGAAGCTTCGAAGCCATTTACAAGTTAGCCAACTGCAAACTAAACGAGGGGGTCAATCCATTTTAAATGCCCAGAAATTAATAAATTGGTCGCTCGACCATCTCGAAAAAAAAAACAACAACATATTTTGCACCCTTATGTTTTAGCTGTTCGAAAACATCTTTAACTTGCAAATGGCGGCCATTTTTCTTTCTCAGAAGTTGTAATGTCAGCCATTGTATGTAATCTAATGTTCCTGTGACGCCTGTCAGTGCCATTGACAATTCAGCCAATTTCGGGATAACTAAAGACAGATTATCTGGTAAAGAACAGTCCAAACCAAACGTTTGCAAGCTGAGTTCACGTAAACGAATGGAAGAAGCCTCGATTACATCAGTAACGTATCCTACAGCTTGAAATGCTCATTCGAACTGGTTTTAATAATATTTTTTACATTTTTCTTTGTTTTTTTGCCAATTTTAAGAGAATTTTATTAATCATTTTTGGTGTTTTAGGTCATCAAAATTTGCCCCCATTAACAACATTCCTCACACATATTACTCACTCACCTTACATTTGCAGACGGCAGAACTAGGAACTAATGTTTCGAAAGTGAAGGCCCGAACACACAACCGAAAATACACGAATGGTCCCGATGTCAATCAGCATCTGGCCAATGCCGACGCCAGCTGAGACAGTCCGGGAAATAGTGATTGTTTTCATTTTGTCGTTTCTGTGATGTCTGCGGAAAACTCAAATCCACTTTCATATGGGAGAGTGTGATCAGGCAGTAAGTTAATTATATACGAACAATGTAGTGAACTATTGCTGAGAGGAAAAGAAAAAAAAGATTATTAATTCCATTATAAAGACCTGTGGAAAGAGCTGTAGCGTAGTTTAAGAAGAGTTTATAACGTAATAGATGTAAGTGAAAAGAGTGGCAAAAACGTTGTGACTCCAAGGAAAAAGAGATTGAGAAAGAAACAAGTATTTTTAGATGATTTCGGTAAATGTTTAGAGAAAAGAAAATTTTTGGAATATTATGAGGTTAGGTGGGAAATTCCGACTCTTCGAAAACTCAACAATGCGGTTAAAGACCCAGACATGAAACTTTCAGGAAAAAGAACATTTTGGAAAATATTAAAGTAAATCGGTTTTCAGTTTAAATAATGCAAAAATAGAAGATCAGTTTTAGTGGAGAGAGGACACATTACTGAACGCCGTGCAACGTTTCTCAGAACTCGACAGAGAAAACGACAATGGACCTCGAAAACCGGTGATTTACGTCGATGAAACTTGGGTTCACAATCACTACACTGTAAATAAGTGCTGGCAACACACTGAAGTACTTGGTGTACTGAAGAATGAGATCCCTGGTCAAAGAGCAATAGTAGTTCATGCAGGCGGGGAGATGGGATTTATCGAAGGTGCAGAACTTATTTACCATTCGAAATCGGCTTCTGGGGATTATCACCATGAGATGAACACTGATAATTACAACAAATGGTTAACAGAGCGTTTAATACCAAATATTCCAGAAGGAAGTATTATTGTTTTGGATAACGTACCATATCACACTGTATGAGAAAATAAATCTCCCAATTCATCAACACGAAAAGCAGATAGACAATCCTGGCTGCAATCCGACAACATAATTTTAATCCCGATTTAAGAAGAGATGAACTTTTAAAATTAGTGAGATGTCATAAACCTGAACCAGTCGACAGGTTGTTAACCGAGCATAGATTTACAGTTTTGCGCCTACCTCCATATCATTGCGACTTAAAGTCCATTGAACTGATTTAGAATTTAATGAAACAAAAATTTGCCTCTAACAATGTCAGCAGTGTTTCGCTTCCATTCCTTGTACAAAAACAGCAATAGAGAGTATTACACAGGGAGACTGGAAAAAAGCTTGTGACAAGCTTAAAGAGATCATGGAGGAATATTGGCATCGAGACGGGGTGATGGAAGAAGCCGTTGAAAATGTAATAATGAACTTGGGTGTGGACAGTGATAATTCTGATGGTGAAAGTTCAACTGACCGAGATTCCACCTCAACAGAATCAGCTGTCCTACGAAGGCAGCACAAGCGCTACGGACCCAGCTGACGAATTATGCCTTTCTGACAGTGAGTTGGAGTCGCGCCCTTTAATGATTAAGGTAATACACAATAAAATTGATCACACCACATGCTATTCACAACATTCACGTACAATATTTTTATTTCTTCTTTCAACTTATCTACTGTTGGTTATGTTCTTGCCCCGCCGGGGTTCTGTGTGCTGCTCACCGCCATCTATATCATAATAAACGGTCAGTATATACTGCAGACGCGCGTTTCTCATACAGTCGGCGGTGACCTCATGTAAACATATCGCAGCGCTCGGTCTGCAAATGTAAAATGGACGAGTAATATTGTATTTAAGTGTACTTCAAGAAACCTTAAAGAAATACTCGGGCGCACTTCATGGTAACAAAAATCTTTACAAACCGACGAAATGCCGAAGAAGTTCTTTTAACTAGAATTATTAAAAAGTTATATACTTTAAAACTAACTTGTAAAACAACCATGTCTTGAAAAGGAATTTAAAAATTTAATTTGTTACACATACGTTATTTGCAGTTCAACCGTTTTTACAATGACTGCGTTCTTTGTAAGAAAGTTCCTGAAATCTGAAGACAAATTCGTAAATGACGTCTTTCTATTAACCATTTTTTATTGAAAAGTGCCGAATAGTTGAGTTAAAATAGAAGCTTCTTCGCTTGATAAATAAAATGCTGAGAACTATTTTACCTTAATCCAGGTAACTTACGTAATTTTGTAAAACGAAAACTGTAGACATTTTGTAAAACGTATGTATCGTTGAAACACATCTTTGAGTGCGAGATTACAGGCCACCAATTAATATGTGAAAGTAAATAGTTATTAATAACACTCATTTAAACCTCTATATTAAATGCATCAGCTGCAATTTTAAAATGATGGTAGATTGATCTGTATTAATTGTTGATTAATCTTTCCAAGTATATAAACAATAATTGAAAGGAAAAGCCACAATCAAAAGTATTCAATGTATTGTGGACAATTTCTGCTCTTACTATTTGATCTACTTTTCTAATCCTCTATGGCGTAATTGTTTCCTAAGTTACATCCTCTGAAGAAACATTTAAGTATTGTTCAGCACTTCCTTTGATTTCTTATTTTCTTATGAAATATTATTTACGAAAAATTCAGATTTAGTTACTACATGCATGTGTGCATCTATAACTACGATAATAACGGATACGATAATATATATTTCATTTTGAGACCCAAATACCTACAAAGCCAGGTCAAATAAGTAGTTATTTCTCTTACTTGCGAATACAAAATGCCAAATTCCTTCCATTTGCAAGAAAAGCGGGGACTCAGCACCATCAGCTTCGTTTTTCTTCTTTACTTGACATGCCACCCCTCATATAAAAATGTGAGAATGAATGTGCCATTTCCTCTTCTTATTTCTATCATGTGACAATGCAAAGAGTCATAAATTCAGTTTGACGGTTGTGGAGAGCTCTAAATATTATTAAACATGTGTGAAGCCATTCTCTTTCAAAATGAAAATAATATAAAATAAAATAAGCCACAGCCGGATAACCGATATCGCTAAGCCAGTAGTGCCGTGGCGATATCGTATGGATGGATCGCTGGTTCGAGTCCCGCCTCGGGCATTGTGTTTGTATGTGTGTCGTTCCTTCATCCCTCATTATCATCATCATTTCATCTTCCATATCCCCAAGGCTAACAACCCTGGGAGATAAAAATAGGATCCAGCTAAATGCTGATCCCTTCGTAAAACATTACATGCACTTGCTATCGAGATAATGAAATTGAGCCCCGGTAAATGCAGAGTGCATGCACGTGTGGTCCAATGCGGACTATTCACGAGGAAAAAACAATACGATCCACCCAATCAATAAATAAAGCATAGCCCCTCTGCTGCCATAAAAATAAACATCTATTCCCGCCACTGCATCTTCTCTCGGT
This sequence comes from Acheta domesticus, assembly GCA_031308135.1. Taxonomy (NCBI): domain Eukaryota; kingdom Metazoa; phylum Arthropoda; class Insecta; order Orthoptera; family Gryllidae; genus Acheta; species Acheta domesticus. Next base: position 11,609 of record JAHLJT010002936.1, on the reverse strand, counting down.
CTTCGGTACTTACGGAGGAAGGGAAGAACTTTTTAATAAGAACTCTAGATAAAACTAGTGGTGCTACAACAGCACTTACTTTCCCGTATTAGAGGAAACAGCTAAGTAGTACTGTAATATTGCACTTTATGCGCTACTAACATCTTCGCTTGGAACTCACTATTTCCATTGCAGTGTTGTCAGAACTATGTGAATTCTACAACTTCACAAAAATAGAATGCAAAAGTTTTGTAACCCTGTATTGGAAAAAGAAGCCTGATACCCTGGAAATATAGAAATGCCTTCCATTGGGCCATGATTAGGGAAGAGTATTTTAAAACCATGCAACAAATTCTCTACTCACTACAAATGGTACAGCATTTGGTGCAAAACTAAATATTTGCCTGCAAATATCAACATAAATTAGACAATTATAACTCCTTTTCATACAGCTCCATTAGGTCACAACAATGACACTAATTCACAGATATTCGCGAGCGCAAAGTGAATTCCATTGTTGCAGACCCTGCATTGTCGCTATTCTGAGAGCTATTAATTCTTTTTACTTATTTCAAATATTTCAAAATAAACAATTTCTAAAATATTAATGTGTAAGTCTATAACAAAGTTCGAATGTAAGAAACGAAGAAAGAAATAATATACAAAATTGCACATTCTAATTTACGACGCATCCAGCTGTCCGAAGCGCAGTAAATTTACAGCGGCCTATTACGTTTGTCACAAAATTAAAGAAAAACTACTCGTATTTTGAAAAAATTAAGCATGACCGTATTTATTTTATTTATTTATTTGTCAAAAAACAGAAACAGAATGGCACAGACTTTCCCGTATTAGTTTTCTATTTCCTTGGGTCTTCGCTAGCTATTCGGAATTGCCACATACTCTTTCTTGCCAGCTACCATCTATCACCGCCAAAAGTACATTTTTTTGTCATTTTCTTAATTTTTCGGTTTCCTATTGGTAGAACAGAAACATTAATTTTAGAATATTAAAGAACACAAAAACCTAGCCGTAAATGGCAATTTTCTTTTAAAAATTATGTGCCGTTTAAGAGAAAATGGCGTTTTAGCACTACTAAAAATGCGAAATTTGAAGCTCATTTTCACAGAAAATTTTTGAGTTTTCAAAATACTTTATTTGAAGTTATTTGAAGCACTTACACTCACAAATATAATAATCTTTACAAATTGCGGATAATGTGCATATTAAAGATGTGAGAGATCTTTCAAAAAATTTACATTTATATAATTTTTGAAAAAAACAAAAAAAACTCAAAATAAACTTTACGCTATACTAAAGAGTGTAATTAGCACTATCCGTTACAAAAGTTTCAAGAAAAAAATTGCAGCCATATATGAGAAAATGGCGTTTGAGCATTTCTGAAAATGCCGAAATTTGAGCTACTTTTCACAGAAAACGGTAGTGTTTTCGAGAAACTTTACTTGACATTATTTAAAGCATATATACTCGTAAATATAATATATGTGAAAAAATCGCCGATAATGTGATAGAGTACATTTACCACTATCCCTACCAAAAGTTTAAAGAAAAAATTTGGAGCCGTTTTTGAGAAAATCTTGTTTTTGTAATTTTTTAAAATTGCACATATTGCACGCAATATTGCACGAAAACTACCAAAATTTTGAAAAACATTTACATGACCTTTATTAAAGAACTCAATATGCAGAACAAATTTTATTTGAAGAAAAAATCTCTATCTTCAATTTTGTAGTTGGAGAAAGACGCCGAAAAAAATTCAAACTTTCACAATTTTCGAAAATTCAGAGCTGTACGTGAAAATCGGACCTATGCCATGTTAAAAAGTGTATTTTACTCTATTCATACAAGAAATTTAAAGAAAAAATTTGGAGCCGTTTTTGAGAAAATTTTGAAAATCCCCGGGGGCTTCATATAAAGTACCCCCAAATTTTGAAGAATCTTTTTCAAAATCTCAAAGCTTCGACTAGAATCAGATCGACTGGGGAATATCCATTTTGAAGAAATCGTACGTATGGTTTAGGCGCTAGCAGTGACACAGACGGACAGACGGACGGAATGCCGTCAATTGATTTTTCGGTATCAAGAACCAACAAAACAGGGTTTTGGCTACACCACGTGTTAGGGGATTTTTTTTCTTAATTTAGCAACTGGTTTTATCCACTTATTCGTTTTCACGGCCCGGCAATTAATTTTTTTCCGCCGAAAATTGGCCATTTTTTCGCGCAGCATTACATAACTTTCCCTATACTACGTATATCACTCCGTGTATACGTACGTATACGGGAAAGTAAAAAAGTGGCAGAGCGCAATGGTAAGCAGAACATAAAAAATTTATGAAGCATACTGGGAAAACATTCGACAAACGAGAAGTGCAAACAAACGGGATTTCTAATGAGTGTTGGAAGAAAATTGCAACAGCATTTTCCTCCAAATATGTGTTGTTGAAAACTCTGATAAATCAGCCAGGCTACCTGCTACACTCCGTACTAAAGGAAATTATAGAAAATATGTTTTAAAAACGTTGCCTTGTTTAAAGAATCTTGCACCTCTTTTCGATAGTATAATTTCGATAAAATATTTTCTTGTTGTCAAGATAGTTGTACATTACTGATGTTAACTCTCACTGCACAAGTTGCACGAGCCCAAAGTAAAGAATGTCAATGTGTCGACTCATCTTTACACTCACTTCTACATATACGAGAACGATTTACATAAACTGTGAAGATTATATTGAGCATTAAAGTTCTCAGCAGTCCTAAAACAACTGTGATACAACGACGGACTTGCAAACGTATTTCAACAAAATGGGCATTAATGGATATTTCAAAATTAGATTCATGTGCATTAAATGTTAACTACAAATATTGGGGTTTGAAACATTTAAAAATCGAATTGAAACTGCCAAATAAAAGTAACATACATTTATCGAAGCAATGCAAAACTATCTTTGATTCAACAAAACAGCTCGATGTCATTAGAAAACACTAAAGAGAAATTGCTCAAGCTGAAGCAAATCATCACTTCAAGATACGAATACTCTACAAACGCTCTACTGAAATCATTGATCAGTACAAAACTTCGTTAATCACCTCCCCACTTTCACCAATTTCAACTGTCTTTAGAACAACACTAACAAATTTTTTTATGACGTACTTGCAAAGTTACAGATCAAAACACGTTAAACACGGGGGTTTACGATCCAAAATGCGTTCCAATAAAAATTATCAGGTTTAGTCAGCATGACGATGATAAAATCATAAAACATCGGAAAACTGAAAAAGAAAATAGTACACGCTATTTTACGTAATCCCAAATTAGAACTCGCAAATAATATTACAGAACTTGGAATATAAAGAAAGGATAACTAGTTATTGTGAATTAGTGAAATTAGTACTATCAATTCACCTATCTACCCGTACACGAAAACGTAAACACATGCTTAAAAATCGATTTAAAAAACGAGTACAAAATTGGAAAGATAAAAAAATTGCATATCAGTGACGTATTCAGTTAAACTTCTTCTTTTCACTACATAGGATATAACACGTCTCTCGCATAAAAATTCATCCTTGTCCACATACAGTATCGCGCGTTTGTACTAAATGAAAACAATGATATAAGAAGATTAAACGTGTTCTCCAAAAGGGGATCACGGCAGCTAATGGTTTACACTCGAAAGAAAATCGATTTAGAAGGTTCCAATCTCTCTCAGTATCACCCGCTCTCGGCCTTCTGGCTAAGATAAAATTGCCCCTCCTCGGCCGTCGGTCAAAGAGCGTTGGGTTCAATTGCACAGACACCAGCTAGTTCAAGACCAGCCGGTACGAGAGGAGGCCACGAAACTAGTCATTACTCTCCACTCATTTTTGTGCAGACGACAAATCCTTTAGTGTTAAACTGGCGCTCTACAAGGGAGCGCACATCAAGCAGACTCGAAAGAACAAAGCATCAGTTAGTAGGATCCAAGAGCCTAGTTCAAAATGAATTTAAATTTAGTATATAAGTTACTGTTTTTTTCTTTTTAATTTATTTAAAAATGAATTTATTTTTATTTTTTATTATTACTATTATTTTTTATTTAATTTCTTTGTAATTTTTTAAAACCTTTTTAATATTCTTTTTATTTGTTTGTTTGTTTTTCTTTTAATTTTTGAACGGATAGTGCAATGGACTGAATAACATAACATAAATGCCGCATTGGTGTATTGTTTTGTTGTTGTTCTTTAAATTATAGAAATGTAATTATTTTGAAGTATTTTTTACGCTGTTAATATTTACGTCACCAGTGATATGTATATATTATTGCATTTAAAAGTAGAAGTACTTCAAATGATTTCATCAAATCAAAATTTAATTTATTCAAATAGCTTGTCATAAGTTGTTTAAATGTCTACTTATATGTCTGTAAATATATCTACCTTACACCATTAATATTTATACAATTTTTAGAGCGTAAACACGATTACATGCCTGTTAAATAAAAATAAACAAGAAATTTGAAGAAAAAAATTGGAGCCGTTTTCGAGAAAATTTCGAATATGTCCGGGGAATTCATGTGAAGTACCCCCAAATTTTGAAGAAAGTTTTTCAAAACGGCGGGGCTTCGAGTGAAAGCAGATTGACCGGGGAAAATCCATTTTGGAAGAAATTGCACATATGGTTCAAGCGCTAGTGTTGTTCACAGACGGACGGACGCACAGACGATCAGACGGACGACGGGTTTGGAGGAAGAAAGAAACAAACAAAAAAAAAAAAAAAAAAGAAAGAAAGAAAAAAACCGGTTTCAGGGGATCCCCAAAATGTGTTTTTCCGTTAAAATTTCGAAATCGATTTTCCGCAGCATTACATACTTTCCCTTTACTACTTGTATTACTCCCTATATACGTACGTATACGGGAAAGTAGAAAAAGCTGGCTTTGATATATTTCGTAATAGCTGCACTTTTGCGAGGATTTCAGAACGAAAATTTCAGTACGTACGGCATATCTTTCAGGAGATATCAATACTTGAACAATTTTTAAGAAATGGTAGGTACTATTGATGTTACGCAAAAGCAGCTTCGCATCGCCCGAAATCCTCCAGGGAGACATCGCCTCGCAAGACGCCTCCCTCCCCTATATTCAACCTTGGTCGCACTGCAGAACCGAACCTACGCATAAACTCACGCTTCCCAAAAGACAGATTCAGACCACCATGAAATTGACCTCAAAAGATGACCTCTATCAATAACTACGACCATTCTCATTTTTTGTAGTATCATTTTCAAGAATATTTTAAAATATTTAAACTGAACCAAAAACATTTAACGCTCCCATTCAGGGCACCCACAGTTAGAATTAACCAAACGTTATAAAAGTGTTATTTCACAACCCTGAAAAACAGGTATTTTGAACAGGAAGACAATAAATAAAAAAAAAACGCTCCCCCCCAATATGGTAACCCTGCACTGCACTTAAAAGCTCATTTTCCATTACGCCAGAATGTAATTCTCCGAGTTAATGATTCAATTAGAAATTACGAAAGAATTGAAGAATGTGACATTCATTGTGATGTTTGCGTCTCAATTTTTTGCGAGTATATTGCGTGTATATTTTTGTAATATAAAGAATGTTACGAACGTTATTTGGACGGAACGGACCAAGAAATACTTTGTCAGACACTACGTTTTTCTAAATTTCTATTAGTTTTGTGTAAACTTGGTAAATTGTAGTTATCCGTTCATATAGCGATTGTTTCAGTATTTTGCACACAATAAAGGTGTCACGGTACTCCACACAAATGCAAGTGAGTACAATTTCTGTAATAAATAACACTATTTATTGGGAAACAGACTTTGTGTCTTGCTTGCTAACCAAAACATCTCAAATGCGCTTGCTAACAAAAACAAATATTTTTGGAATGTCAGATGATAATCTGTATCTGTGGAAAAAATTACAAGATAATTTGAAAATGTTTTATCATTCAAAATTTACCTTGAAATCCCCCCCTGCAAATGTAACATAAAAATTAAAAGAATTTACACCGTGCTTATACAAAATTTTTGGTAATCTATTTTAGGGTCCTGAAATATAGAGAATTAAAAAAGTACATTATTTTAACAGCCAAAAAGTTTTTTTTTTAATATAGCATCACTTGTTGCTTATAGCGTTTTCCATTTGTTGCACTGAAACCCACCCTAGTGCTGGGCACATACGTCATCGCTCCGCAACAGTGCTGCCCCACACGCGTGAAGGGCAGACGTGGGGCAGCCACGAATGAATCGTATTCCGGAACTGAGTCAGTGCGTGTACGCTACGCAATGAGATTATAGACAGCTGTTCTTTGGTCTGCCACACTGACAGAACTTGTAAAATAAGAATTTTGGTCGTTATAATTTTTATAATGATAATTTTTATTATAACAGATCTTGTACGAAGTCTTTTGGTAATTGTTTACTGCTTAATTCATAAAGTATTAACGCGTGTGATTCTTTATTTAAAAACTACCGAAAACTTCAAAAGCTAATCTGTCGAAAGTTCATTTCTCGAGATTTGCCAGTGATTGATTTCGAACATAGTACACTAGGTTTCGAAACGAACGGCTTCTGCAGAATTATTTGGTTATTGAAAACTATAAAAATATTAATATGAGCATTTCCGCTTGCGCATGCGAGAAACTTCTTGGCACATTGTAACTTTGAATGATTTTGTAAGGGCATAGGTTTGATTACTAAATAGCACTGGATTTGTTAACATGCAGTAATTCACGGTTAAATATTACGAAAACACAACCTGATGTTCCGAACTTCGATAAGGTACAATGTTATTTTAAAGCATTTCTTGTAAAACATGGTATTCTCCGTCAGTACTCTGTGTGACAGGAGATCCTCAATTGCCTTTACAATTTCACCATGAATCCAAATCAACATTCATAACTTTGGTACCTAACCTCAAAACGGCCCGGTGCAATGGACTGCACCGTCGAGCTCGTCAGTGCAGGTTAGGGCGCCCCGAGTGCACCCTGGCTCCGTGTCATTGTGCGAATGGAATATGGGCTTATCTGCACTGGTGCGCCCTAGCGGCGGAATGGAACACGAAAGCTGCCCTGAGTGTGCACTGGGTGCGCACCAGTGCGGCGAATGGAAAACGCTATTAGCTTATGTTTTAGCTACGACAAGTTATGCTACATTTTTGTATTTTGAATGTATATAATTCTTTTCTTTCTCGACGATCTAAATGTTGCCAGTCTGTAATATTGGTATTCCATCAGTAAGATGTCATCCGACTCCAAGTTTATGAAACAATCCCCCAAAATTGTTTGTACTTATTTCTTTAAAGTTGCTGTCAATGAAAGGAAAAATTCCTAACAATTTTCAAAACTCTTACAATGAAGAGGGAAACTTACAGTAACAAGCACATTTACTTCGAAAAGAAAATAAATGTTTGGCATCTTTCACAAAACGAAAGCTGAACTTTACATTAAGCACCTGGGACATTCGCAAACGTTTCAAAAAATTGCTCCATCGTTTTTGATTAAATTCTGTTGTTGGAGAGATTACAGGACGTTTAAGAAAATGGTACACGTATCATGAAAATTGAGCACCCTGATTCTTTTGAAATTAGAAAACATCATTATTTTTCGGCATTTTCCTGCAACTACAATCAAGAAGATAAATATGTTTTTCTTACTGAAATGTTTTCATCTAAAACAGGTCTGAAAGTAATGCGATATTTAATTTTTCAAATCAAGGGTATTTTCGCACAATTTTCTGTCAAACATAGGCAATTTCAATTTTCTCTGAACCATTTTTCTTAAAAACGGTACAAAATTGTATGATTTAACTTAGAACGTTGTTATTGAACGTACTTATCATAGGTCCGACTCCCGAAGCGAGGAGGGATTTATCGACAATTTCCAAACCACGAGTGAAATTTACTAAGACTATTTCACGAATGAAATTTCATAAATATAATGTACTATTAATAATTAACATTGTTTTATTAAAATATTTTTACATTGAACAGAAATATGTACATAAGGGCAATTATAAACAACAAAATAAACGAAATACAAATTAAGAGCGAAATTACGTGAAAACACAGTTATTGAATACATATCTGTAAAGGGGTTAATATTTCCATTGAATTCTTTGAAAAATTTCTCTTGTATCATTTTCGCAGTCACGTTCCATATCGTTTTCACGGAATATTCTATATATTCTTCACCATTCACTTTTCTAATATTCGTGCGCCAATCTTTTAAGATATTTGATATTTCCTGATTTGTACTACTTGCGGTTAATTTACATTTCCTTTCCTCACAAAATTTCTGAAACTGATTCAAAATATATTTCATGTTGTTGAGTGTGTTATTTGGTTTGGATTTACAAATAATTTCCTCTATTTCGTCATTCGACGTCAAACCAAACCTTCGCTGCAACATTTTGCGCTCAAAAAATTTCAAACAAAAGATACACACCCGACCACGAAATAAAAATATCAAAATTACATAACCTCTAGCTGTAGACAAAACAAGGTGCAAAATGTATCACCTCCTAAGAAGTGATAATCAATAACTGATAAATAAGCATGGTAAAGTCGTCTCTAATTGGCTCGTAGGGTCCCAGTTCTTGTACGCTATTGGCTGAAATTTCATGAGTGGAATAGTCGTTGAAATGCTTGATTATACGAAATTAAAAATAAACTTCGGCGACTTCCTACTACTACAATTGTAAAGGTAAAATTGTTTATTACAGAAATGTGTTCATCAATAGCAGATCTTCTAATTAGATCGTGTTGATTATTTTTTCAATACGAGTATTTTTTGTGACATTTCACTACAATGATGACGGCTCCATACTTCCTGCGGTATGTAAACATTACTTTATACGTGATTTGAGGCAGATTGGTACAACGTAAGTGAGAATTAATATATTATCTCTTCTTTCTTTGATAGCCTTTACATTTCCTTGTTATACGTTTCCAAATCAATATTTTAGAAATTCTTTAAAATCAACTAAAATATACGAAATAGCTAGAGTTGCGCCCTGAATAGCCGCTCGACTACCTGTAACGTAAACCCCCAGACAGAAGTCTTCCGAATCTTCAGATTATACCACTGTAAATAAGTTATAATATGGAATATTCATATCATATTCTGAATTATATAACAAAAGAAATAATCAGCGTCCAGATTCATGGCTGCGCCAGCCGTGGCCTCTGCGGCGGCTGGCGCTGCGGCGTGCCAACCAACAGCACCAACGATTAGAAAATAAGTAGATTCTGAATTGGGAGCATTGTGAATAATCCATAAATATATTTGTTCAGCAATACCACTGTTAACAGGTTATAATATCGAATATTCTTTTATATTCTGTATTAGTAACGAAAGAAATAACACTGGTCAACACTCCTTTTCTTGCCAAACAATTTAAAGCCATTTTAGCGTATTTTTAATGCACATATTCCAAATATGGCATTGGTTTTGGTAGATTGGCTCTAGGTTTTGAAATAATGAAAATCGCATCGAAAAATATTATTTTATTTTACCGAGTGTAGGCTATACGTAAATTGCCTAAAACTTGAACTAAATGTAACTAGATATGCCTATTTATACAAAATTAAACTCTTGAAATCTTTAAAATTAATATAGTCAATGTATTTGTATTTATAGTCTGCAATGAATCACAAAACATTGTATGATATCCTTTTAAGCGGCAAATCAGGGCAATCACGTTGATGGCTCCAGTAGTTGTCTGCCATTGTGACTATCCCATCTGCCCTGATATCTGACTTCCATTACCGTTATTTCTTGATGGAACCGCTCGCTTTGTTCCTCACACGTATTGCAAAGATTTTTGGAAATTTATCTAGATGGTTATGGAGATAGTGTGCCTTGATGCTCATAGTTGCACTCAAATTTTGAAAGTTTAAAAGCAAGTCTGGCACCAGTTTTGGATAGTTTTCTGCTTTATGATTACCCAAAAAGTTCTTGACAACTATGACAAAGCCTGTACCAATAACCAGTAAAGTGTTATTTTCGCTTCCAATGTCAGATATTTCTTTTCTTTTAGTCAAGATGCTAAAAGTTCAGCTGCTTTGTTTAGCAAACTGAGGTCACGTATTAAATCACTGAGCTTATCTAGGGAGAAGTGCTCTTTTGTAACAATACTGCCATCGTATTCACTGCCACTGCTAGCTTTTGAATTGCACCCCAGAATCTGTATATCCCTCAATATCAGACACAGGACTTCCAGTGAGTGTGGAGCTCCGTCAAGCTGGAACAGCCATGGTCAGCTCACCGGAATGAAACATGTCTAATGATTTATTGCTAATTAATTGCCACATTTTCGAATTAATTGCCACGTACCTTCAGGGCGAAAACGGGTGTGAGCTGGCTTGACACGACGCCAGCCACACGCATCAGTGAAATTCGGTCGCAGTCCACGGAAACACACAGATAATTTATTGCTAATTAATTGCCAATTAATTGCCACGTTTTCGAATTAATTGCCACGTATCTTCAAGGCGAAAAAAGGGTGTGAGCTGGCTTGACGCGACGCCAGCACACACATCAGTGAAATTCGGGTCGCAGGTCCACGGAAACACTCAGATAATTTATTGCTAATTAATTGCCACATTTTCGAATTAATTGCCACGTATCTTCAGAGCGAAAACGGGTGTGAGCTGGCTTGACGCGACGGTAGCACACACATCAGTGAAATTTGGGTCGCTGGTCCACGGAAACACGCAAATAATTTTTGCCAGTTAATTGCCAGATTTTCGAATAATTGGCACGTATCTTCAGGGCGAAAACGGGTGTGAGTGGCTTGACGCGAATGTTTCAGTTTTTAACCATTTGTTTCTCATAAACGGCAACTGCAATTAATTTGTGTTTGTTATAAACAATACTATATAATGTGTATTAATCATGTTCTTGGTTTGGTTCGAGTGTGCTCGTTGGTTCTCTCTACAATGTATTTGAATTTCTCGTATGGTTGAATATGTTTCAGTTTTTTACAATTATTTTTCCGTAAACGGCAACGGCAAATAATTTGTGTTTGTTATAAACAAATACTATATAATGTGTATTAATCATGTTCTTGGTTTGGATCGAGTGTGCTCGTTGGTCTCTCTACAAACGTATTTGATTTCTCGTAGGTTGAATATGTTTCAAATTTTAACAATTATTTTTCCGTAAACGGCAACGGCAAATAATTTGTGTTTGTGGTAAACAATTAGTGTACAATGTGTATTAATCATGTTCTTGGTTTGGATCGAGTGTGCTCGTTGGTTCTCTCTCAAAACGTATTTGAATTTCTCGTATGGTTGAATATGTTTCAGTTTTTAACAATAATTTTCCTTAAACGGCCACGGCATTTAATTGTGTTTTGTGTACCCGTTTGTTCCACAATTACTTTTATTTGTACCAAAGCTACTTAAAAGATACAGCGCTTTCGGTCGTGGAGCCAACTTCACGCTTGCACCGCCACCATCCTAAAAAAATTGGAACCTAGCAGATCGTTTGTACCACGTTTGTACCGCTTGTTCACCACAATTTTGCTTGGTACGTGAAAATTGGTGAAGATACAGCCTTTTATTGTTCCGTGCGAGGCTTACGCCAACAATAAC
>JAHLJT010002935.1:0-30849 GCA_031308135.1 Acheta domesticus | reverse complement strand
ATATAAAATTGTTTCCAACATTGTGTTTTGAAGTATGTGTAAGTAGCTTCTACTGTGTGAATTGTACATTGTGTAAATTATTAAATTGTCTTTCATTCAGGTAGAGAAACACTTCACTACTATGATATGTACCTTGTGATGTTATTGGCAATGGGTAATTATTAAATAGCCTAGGGGTCTTGTGTTGTTTAAGAAATAAAATTCAGATTTGCAAGAGAGTGGAACTGAAATATATTTTGTATGATAGACTCTGCAAAAGTGCAGCGAGAGATTTTCTTTGGAAGTGTTACTGTAAATTTGGCCAAAACAGTGCTTTTTCAGAAATAGAACTGTAACATTGTGCAAGATTTAGAGAACCTATTGTGACATAGAATAAACAAGTTGTTTCCTTTAGAAATAGTCCTAAAATATGAGGACCATGGAAAGCTGAACTTTTCATTGTGAGTAGTCCTTTCAAAGTGACATGTACCAATGAAGACTGATTATTGTTTTCAGATATGTGATGTAGGGTGAATATATTAGACTGAAATATTAAGTACACTGCACTGAACTTTCTTTTCTTTTCCTTTCTTTACCTCATTCCTGCTGCCTTTATTAAATTTCTCATAAGTGTTTATTAATTTGTTTGCAATTAAGTTAGAATTGTTTTCTTTTACTTAATTGACAATTTTGGTTGATATCAATTTTGTTTAAAATATGTAAATTCCTTTCTAATAAATTGGTGCTAATGTGTTTTTACTCATACCTAGGTGTGGCACATTCTCCCAACTCTTAACTCAAGATTCTGGTAATAATAAAATACTACAGAACCAGAATGAAGTGAGCTGAGTATCCCATCAGATTTCAGAGTGAATTAGGAGAGTGAAAAACTCACAAAGTAGTCTGATATAGAAACAGCTGGAAGCTAAGGATTATGATTGTCCCACCCAGAGAATACCTAGAGCAGTTATAAGGTGTGATTGGATAGTGTTGAGGGGCACCAGGATTCTACAAAGAAAATCTTTTTCCGAACAGTCTAGTAACTGCTCTGATGAAAATTGTTTAAATATAATTTTTCATTATGTGTATGGAAGTGTTATTTTTCTCATTAAAAAGTAATTGGGTGGGCTAGTCTCACAATTATAATTTAAAAAAAAATCTTATTGTTTAATTTGCTTTTCTTTTAATTTATTTTCAAATTATTTGAACATTAAAATTTTAATAAATACATTTTTGTCATAGATAAAGATTTCAACACAAATTTAATGGTTAATATGAATTTTTATAACAAGAACTCCGATTATTTCGGACCCTTGGAATTTGTGTAATGAGAGTTTACTGTATATTCATGTTTTTTATGTATCATATACTAATGTCTGAATTTGGCTAATTCACAAAGCCTGTTAATGTTCGCTTTATCCCAAATGGGTGGATAAAGTACAAAGTAGGTAATGCTTTGAAACCCGTCAGATGAAGTCCACATTAGTTAATGTGATGTGTGTAGGTTACGTAAAGTATGATTCGGTGGCAAAGAATAGCAGTTATTATGTGATAATCAGGAATCAGACTGCTGGAAGAATGTTTCTAAGACAATGTATAGGTAGAAGGCAATGTGTATTGTTTTGACTTTCCTCTGTGTCAGTTGTAAATTTCTATTTACACAATAGCACCTAATCTTACCTCACTGTATATTTAAGTTGACACTTCACTATGCATTTCTGATGTGAAGGAATGAAGTTCTGACCTTTGTGATGCATATTTTCCAATGGATTTTTGTACCAAAATACTTTTCTTGAATGCAGGATGCCTCACTTTTGGCCAATCACCTTACACCTTAACCTAGTACTTAAGTCAGCATCTTATTGTTGATGCCAACATAGCTGGATAATATTCGAAATGATCTATGCATCATCATTCATGTAACTTTATACATCCTGATTGGCAAATGTGCAAATTAACCATCTTAGTTCATGAATAAGCTATATTTTGGACTAGAGCCTTAACATACGTATTTTCTTACATGTTTAGTGAAAAATGATTTAACCAATATGCGGGTATTATTTTGGGGAAATTTTCAATTTTAATCCCAAACCTGAATGAACCTTATTGTATAGCTCTGTTCAAGGCTCTGTTCAATAATGTTAAGTCAGCCCTGGAACAAGCAAAGCTTCAGAATATATGAACTTCAGAAGACTACACTTCTATTTCTATATCCTGCTTGCTTGTCATACTTCTAGATCCTCAAGTATAACCTAAATTCAGAGAAGTAGAAGCTAGTGTAACTGCCTTTAAACAAAGAAAAGTGCTAAATTAAATAGATAAACTACTGATCTTAGGCACTTAATCAGCCAGATGTATTAATTTATTTACTAAGGGGGTCTCACCTGCTGAAAATCAAACTATATTAGGCCACTGCATCTGCTGCTAAAGCAGTTGAACCATGGAGTTAAGGTATGGATGCTTCAATAAGTCCATGTATTTTGATTTTGGATACAAATTATTCACTTTAGTGTTTCTAATGCTTATCACAATGGCCTGGACATCATTTACTTTGCAAATTGTACAATGGTTACAAAAATGCACTTACGATAACAATTGAAGAAAAATGTTTCTTAAAAATATTCAATTCAACTTCTTCTGTAAGTTATTGTGCAATTATTCTCGTAAAATTAAAGAAAAATTCTGATCTGTCACAAATCCCAAAATTGTATTATTTTTTTATGTTAAATTTTGGTTTATTATTTAACCTACATTTAGTTACCATACATTAATAAAATAATGTATAATAGAAATTAAGGTAAGTTGTATCTGGACCCAGGGGGTAAATGAACCATATTTTTTCCATCAAACTTGTGATGGGAATTTCACTTTAAGCAATGGGTAGAAGGACAATGGTGTTTTTCTTAAACAATATGGCTTGTATCTGTGTGTTGCGGCTTTTTTTGTAAGTATTATCAATATTATAGTTAATTCAGCATGTATTAGAAGCATAATAGAATCTTGAAATGTTACTGCCAGCATGTGTTCTTTTTTAAGTTATAAGCTTGTGTGGATGGCCCAGTTACCCCCAAAATATTTTTAAAATGAGGTAAGAGGACCAAATGCTTGGGGTATCTGGAATCACCTCGGACACAGTTAACTCAAGCACATTGATTACCATAATTATTGTTAGACATTTTAAAGGAAGATAAGTAACCTGAAAAAGGGTAGAAGACTTGTGACAAACTGATATTATTTTGTCCAAAAATTATTTATTAATCAATTGAAAAACAGGAGAAAGAAAACAAGAAGAAATGTCAAACAGGTAGCAAAAAAAATTCTGGTCTGGGGGCATGTCTCCCGTGCTCTCCCCACAATCCGTCTCTCCCTTCATTGTCTGCAATACTGGTTTTGCTACTTTGAACGTTTGTTCATGAGTCGCTAGTACCGCAAAGGCAACCAATTATGAAGAAGTGAAATTAAACATGATGTGTAACATTCAAATTATAATAAGCTGAAGTGACTCGGCTTTGCCGGAAGCTGCCGCTGCGTTTGGAGTATGGCTCTCCGAAATCTGCTTCTAAAGCTCTAGTTTGAAAAGAAAGTCTACATTTAGTGTAACATGGAAGCTTCACCGTAAGTGCCCTGTGCCGCGCCGACCAATTCCTTCTGTTCCAGTAATACGGCCCAGACCGATCTGACCAAGATCCATGTACATTGCATATACGGATCTTGGGTGTGGCACTCCGCTCGCCTTGCCCGTCTCCGTCCCCGCCCCCCCCCCCTTGTTTTGGTCAGTGTGTTTGTGTGTTGCCCCCCCCCCCCCGCCTCGCCCGACCATGCCCGAGTCTGCTCCGGACACCACTGCGCCACAATACGCAGCGAGTTGCCAAAAAAATGTTTATTTCACCTGCAATTGAATAATATCTTAAGGGAACCTCCTGCTCAGTCGGCAGATTCAGGAGAGGGAGTGATCCACTTCAAATATTGACCCTTTCAAAACCCTCAATCATCTTTGTACGTTTGCTGATGAACATGGTAATTCAATTAACGGATAGCTTTATATTAAGTAGATTGTAAAAAAATAGCTGAAGCTCATACTTGTTTGATTATTAACGCAGCAATTCGGCTGTGATGTAGATAAGGGGGGCTATCTTATCTCCCGCGTTGATACATTTTCAGTTTCCTGCATTACCAGTCTGCAAGCAGTTCATCACAAGGCATCCACAGGCAAACAGGCTTGCAAAAATACAAACAGTTGATGTTTTCGAAAAGTGTTAGCTAGTGGTATTGAATATGCAGCTAATATGAAAGATCCTTTGAACTTCAAACAGAACTGATATCAGTGTGATATCGAGTAATATGACGTGTTGTAAAATTCTTTCGGTTTCAGTTGATCGTATACTAGTGCTAAATGGTGACACAAACTACGTATTACTAGTTCATGTCTCTCCCAGAGAATGACGAGATAGACAGTCACTTGCATCATCTATTAAGTGTTTTATACTCATGTATGACAATTCCAAATGTACTGTACGTAAGATTAATTACTTAATGTTTTATTGCCATTGGATTGAAAAATGCAACTTGCAAGAGAAGAAAGGTTCAAAATGAAGAAAGTGATATTTTCTTTTGTGTTTATACCATCGTTGTTCTTCGGAGCCGTGCGCGCTGATACTGGATGCAATTTGTACGTGTATCGATGATTTGAAGATTATTGATTGTTCAAATCGTAATTACGCAGCTTGGCCAGATATTAACAAGTCAGAAAAATGTATGAATGAAAGTAAATCAATTGATTTATCACACAACAAATTCCTAGAATATCCATCTGTATGGAGTAGGTACTACTTGTTCGTAAATATTTCAAGCAATTTGCTAAAAACATTTTGTCCTGATATAGCTCTCTCTACCAAGATTTTAGACGTGTCTTCGAATTATATACATGATATGTCTTTAAAATCATTCCATGAATTGGAAAAACTGTATGCAGCTAATAATAATCTGACCGAAAATAATTTTAAAAGTGGGGGTACCTGCGATAAACTTTTTGGTACTAGATTTGTCCCCTTAATCAGTTTAAAAGCCCACCACTCATTACAAATTGTAAAAGAATTTTAGCTCTCGATATGTCAAATAATTTTAATTGACTCAATTCCACAAGGCTTCCGCACACTCAATAGCCTCAAAAATGTAAGTTTCTTCCATAACAAACTAGAGTCTCTGAACGACCTACCATCGTCTATTGTAAAGCTAAATATTTCTCAAAACAAGCTAACAGAGGTCAGTGAAACTTATTTTAAAGGCCTGAAAGAGCTTGAAATTCTCGACCTCTCTAATAATTCGATAATCACGGTAGATGATAAAGCATTTGCTGAACTCACTGCTTTAGAGATGTTAGATCTGTCGGGCAATAAAATTGACGACACTGCCGTATCTTGATCTCTGTGAGAATGTGAGAAACGTAATGTTGATGAGAAACGAATCAGGGACATGAACGGAACGGTTGTCCTACATCTTCTGAACTCAACAGACCGCGAAGTGGACGTGCGCGACAATTCTATCAGAATCGCCTCTAAGCGCCAGTTCGTTCTCTACTTGGACAAACTCGGAGGCCCGTGTGGACTGGTACAAGAACTGTACGTGTTTCGACGTATCGCGTGGGAGCGCTACTCTCAAGTTTTGTGCAGAAAGAGGAAGGGGAGGAGGTTGAAGGGAGGGCGAATGCTGGGTGGTCATCGCACGAATGTCAAGTCCTAGCACCATCTCAACCACAAACCACCTCGTCCGAGGAATCCTCCGTGGCTCGACTAACAGAGGTGAGAATGTTCAAAAGGTTACTAAAGATGCAAAACCATTTTTTATCGTTTCCAATTTCTTCTGCAAGAGAGTTATGACAATCAGGGCCGGATTAGTTTTTTTAGGGACCTGGAGGTCCCCGCTTCATACGGAAATCGTAATCATAAATAACAAGAATATGAAAGGAACTATAACATCTGGAATTAAAGATTTAACATTAAAATAAGTTTTTGTATTTATACTATCAAAAATTTTTGTTTTTTATTAATCTATTCAGACGAGGCCCTAAGCAAGTTCATCCCTGCTTTCAATATTATTCGTACTAAAACCATTTTCATGATTATCATGATCGAGCGAATGTCTAAAATTATTACGCCTTCTAGTTGTGCCCATTTGTTTACAATGAAGGCAGGGCTCGTGCAGTAATGTGCAACGCTTCCCTCACTTCAGGCAAAATAATTATCTTTCCCGAACACGACATGTTAATTAATCAAAAAATTAATATTGTATTTATATATTTAAAATGCGTGAAAGAACACAGTATATGATAGTATACAGTATATGATAGCTCACTTAATTTTTATTCAAATTTGTTTTATTTCACTTCGGAGCGAAAGAGGAATATGCGTCAATTTTAATGTTCACAAATTATGCAAAGAAAAAGAAAGTACTTAATATGCTATTTAGAAGTCTGAAGATGCAGTATTAATTTTAAAAAAAAAGTTCGAACATGTATTATGCATGAATTTCTCAAAAAAACAAACAAAAAATCCCACAAAACATGCAATCGTGCACGAAAAAAGTAAGCATTTTTAAACGAGTTTTTCATGAAATGTATTTACAAAAATTCAAATGTCTAAGAAGGTTAATTTAAAATATACATTTGCATGGAAATCCTATCTATAATAATGACCAATGATAAAGGAAAACATTTACCAGTATTAAGTTAAAATTTATTATTTACCCGTAAGTTAGGCATGCCAAATGCAGATATTTCAACTATATATTTTTATATTAAGTTACATTTTTAGTTAGTTAATAAGACAAAGACCCCCCCCCTCTAGCTGATTACGTCGGAAGGCAGTTGCTTAATGTACCCAAGGAATAAATTCAGGCCTTCACAGTACTGCTGACGGGCAATTGGAGAAAAAAAATAATTTATAAGTAATACATGCCAGTTGAATTTTATGAATAATTCTTCATTGTAGATTCGCGACCATGCAATATGAATTTGAAATAGAGATGACAGGATTTGGTCGGAGTAGATTAAAACATTAGTAATAGAGATGACGCTTCCGAATATTTTTGTTCCATTTTCAGAGCTGGTGGTAAACATAGAGAGCAATCAACACTACAAATATACATGTGGCAATTGTAACACAATAGTCCAATCATAATGTACATAATGATGAAGGATGTAGTACGATTGGGTCATGGAGGTAATAAGGTTGCTTGATCATTATATACATTATTCTTTTTCAGTTGGAGTATTATGTTGTATTTGCCGAATTTGTAGTGTTGTTCTTTATGCTTTCTACCATCACTGAAGATGGAATAAAAATTTCAGAAACATCAGCAAGCCCAATGTTTTAATTTTCTCCGACCAAATCCCGTCATCTCTATTACAATTAATAATTCTAATTTCTTTTGCTCCATTCCCGCTGAAAACATTGACTATATTCCGATTTAAAGAATGGCACTTCCAGGTCACGAGCTGGACGGAGAGGGGGACATTGTCATCCAAACAGGGGTTCCAAAACATTTACGTCCTAACGAAGCTCCCGATTGAATGACAGTGTCCCCCTCTCCGTCCACCACGTGACCTCGAAGCAGTGGCGGATCCATTGGGAGGGGGGAGCATGGGGGCCTTGGCCCCTCCCAAAAGATCTCATCCTTTTATTTGCCAAATCGATTGAAATATTTATGTTAGAATTATTTAAAAATAATATGGTATAGTATCATATATACATTACAAAAATAGTATACAATGCAATACAATATGGTATGTTTTTTATTTAACAAAAATCTGTGATGCCCCCCTCCGAAGTGATCGCCAGGATCCTCCCCTGCCATAAAGTGCCACTCTGTTTAAACTGGAGTGTACAGCAATGATTGTAAGCCATGTCTTCTGTTCGAGTCGCACTTATAATACGCGCTCGTTTTCTTGAGCCCCGGAATACGTACCCCCACTCCTTTGCCAACATTAGTTGAATTAAGAATAAATAATAGAAACGAGCGTTGTAGACAAAATCAGACAACCAGAAATGTTCGCTCCCGTGTAATAGAAACTATTTTGCATTGAAAACCCAACTTCAAATTTGATATAAAATATCTTTTGTCAAAATAAACATACTCCCCGCTCCTCTCGCAACTAGCGAGACGAGGGCTCAAGAAAATTCGCGTGTATAGTACATCGCCGGCGCGCTTCTTGTTGCAGGGGAACGCGTCACGCGCGGAAGGCGCGAACGAGACGGCGGGGGCGGACGCGAGGGGCGACGGCGTGCTGCAGCAGGCGTCCTTCCTGGGCCTGAGCAGCTCCAAGCTCTCCTTCCTGGGCTTCCTGCTGCTCACGTTCGTGGCGCTGCTCGTGGCCAACTGCGTGGCCGGCGACCCCGTCGTCGACGAGCGCTGGTGGGAGGAGACGCTGCGAGGCGACCGCGTGCTCTCCTGACGCCATACGATGCGCACTCTTCCAGGGAGTGCCGTGCCGTCATGGCCACCGCATTATGACATGCACACCACTTCAAGGGAGTGCCTTGCTGTCATGGCCACCGCTTTATGACATGCACACCACTTCAAGGGAGTGCCGTACCGTCATGGCCACTGCATTATGACATGCACACCAATTCAAGGGAGTGCCGTGCCGTCATGGCCACTGCATTATGACATTCACACCACTTCAAGGAGTACTGTGTCGTCATGGCCACCGCATTATGACATGCACACCACTTCAAGGGAGTGCCGTGTCGTCATGGCCACCGCACTATGACATGCACACCACTTCAAGGGAAAGCCGTGTCGTCATGGCCACCGCATTATGACATGCACACCACTTCAAGGGAATGCCGTGCCGTCATGTTCACCGCATTATGACATGCACATCACTTCAAGGGAGTGCCGTGTCGTCGTTGCCGCCGAATCAAGACATGCACACCACTTCAAGGGAGTGCCGTGTCGTTGTGACTGCCAAAACAGACTTAAAATATCAGACAGTTATTAATTCATTCATCGACTAATAAACACTAGTGGTCGCCCAGTAGTCGAAATTCGACCGTAATTCATTAAAGTTTGGATTTTTTTACGTTATTAAGGTTCTTTTGCTAAAAGTATACCTGAATAATTATTGCTTTTTTTCATTTTACGTTTTTTAAAATTTTGTTCTGTTGGGTCATCTGCTAGCCTGCACAAATACGCCATTAGCACGAGTTGTTTGCCTTGATTCCCTGCAATACCTATAAACATTGAAAATCTGTGAAAACAGGGTGATCACTGGCCTTCTCGCTTCTCCCCGCATGGCTCAGAAGTACGTACAATGGAAACTCGTCTCGTGGCCTCAGCCGCCATCAGAGCAAAGTCCTTCAGAAGTCAAATAGACTGTCTCAGTACCAAATGGTTATGTGTAATATTATGTTAAGTGAAAAAATTATATCAGTATGAACTTTTGTAAAAAAAAAACTAATATCGTTTACGTTCAAAAAATATTGTCATTTATAGCTATTTAATTTCTAATTAATTGCCACAATTTGTAATTAATTGCCACGTATTTTCGGGGCGAAAACGGGTGTGGGCTGGCTTGACGCATTAAGCCAACACACAAAAACA
Source organism: Acheta domesticus (assembly GCA_031308135.1). Classification (NCBI taxonomy): domain Eukaryota; kingdom Metazoa; phylum Arthropoda; class Insecta; order Orthoptera; family Gryllidae; genus Acheta; species Acheta domesticus. The sequence continues at coordinate 21,270 of JAHLJT010002935.1, read as the reverse complement.
AGTTAAACTCCGGACGTAAGTGTCTTACACAAACTGCACGCCCCTCTTCCGTTGTGGCCTCGGGTCGTTTCTCCGAGTTACAGGAAGGAAGGTCGGAACTGTCGGATAAGGAAGAGAGGAATGCTTCGCAAACGTCTGCCTGGTGTGTCCGTATGAGCACGCTATACGAATCTGTAGATAGTTCATGCGTTAACCTTAAAATATTGCAGTAATGCAATTAGAACTTCATATTGTTTTCCGTAACATCCTAAAAGATGTCACCATGGGCATTTCAAAATTTTGAGGAATTTTTTAATTAAAAAAATTATACAATGGTGTAATGATTTTTTAAAATAATTCAGGCAGATAAGGAAAGTGCTTTGTGAGTTCTCTCCATTCAATCTATTAAAACTATTTAAAATTATTTTTTGTCAGAATGTTAACCACAGTATACAGCAGTGTAACAATGAACGCTCACCATGACCCAAGACTTGTGGGCATTAACTAATCTGGAATAATCGAATAAGTATTTTTTAGTGTACGGATATTCAGTGTGAACTTGTGTCTTGTGCTTTAGAGAGCCGCCACATAGTCTCCCACAGCATCTATCCTTAACGTCTTGATATATACTTCTAAAAACATTTTTGAAGGTACAATATTTGTTCATGAATATATTGAGTTTATTGCTTGTTTGTTTTTTCAAACGACTGTACTTCTATTCTTATCTTACAAAAATTAAAATGTTCATAAATTTCATCCACTAAGGTGTAATTAATTCACAGCAGTAATTATCCCCTCATAAAGGTTTCCTCGCCTCTTATAAAACGGTCGCAGGGAACAGTAGGTATTTGACCCTCTCTCTTACAACTACCTAGTAAATAATTCTTACTTTAGGTAATTCTATGAGCCGAAGTGAAGCACTTCCTGCTCCGAAAAAATTTTCAACAATCGTTCGTGTGAGAGTTGTCGGCTAAACTGCAGGCAAGATTGTGAGGCTGCAGTGTAAAAGGGCATTGTATACTATATTATACGTGCATGCCGTATGGCACCCCTCGCACTTGTACTTTATTAGGGGGCAAACCCAAGGGTGAGTATCTAGCGATGGCCTTTACCTACACCCCCCGCAGGGGTACAAGTACACCCTTGCTTGCAGTGTAAGGGTACTTCCAATTACGATTTTGATGTTCTAGATTTAAGTACAATGAAATAATCAATGAAAGCAACACTGGACCTTTTTTCTACACGTGCGCAGTCGAAATAAGAGGGGGGAACTACATTTCTAGACTCCTCTGGGCCCCCTTTTCCTTATGACATATTTTATTAGAAAATAATAAACGTACTACAAGGAGAAATGAATGAAAACTTTAATGTTACGCATTGGCGCATGAAGCCTAAAACAAGAAGGCAACCTTATTTCTGCCCCCCGTCTCCATTCAATAATTTTATTTACATGTGCATCAGTAAATAAATAAAACTTACTATAAAGAAAATGAAATTATGTCTTGACTGATTCAATTTAGACAATTTAGATAATTCACACCACTTCAAGTGTAAAATAAGTAAAGTAATCAGTAAATCTGAATCAATAAAATTAGGTTAAAATAAAATTATGAATATACCATGGGCGTTATAATGCCCTTGGTGCATAAATAACTATTAAATAATACCAATAGCTCAAATAGACGGTGAGTATTTGAAGGTCAATTGACCAGTAATTCTGGTCGCGTCGAGGCTAGGGTTATTAATCCCGTAAGCTTAGTTCACGTGTTTTTATCGTGAGAGAAGTTGATGATCTTCCCTAGCTGGATAGTGATATCCGACGCCGACCTACACGGCGGCTGGCGGGTTTTTCCAACCAGGTATCTCCTACCAGTGGTGCACCGCCCCAACCGTGACGAATTCTAACCTTCGGCTGGTCTTCCGGCATGTGTGGTAGTGTGTAACAAGGAAGGGGAAGGAAAGATCGCGCACGGTCGGTGGCCCGTTTGTTAGGGTATTGCTCTGGCATTCACCTGTTGTTGATCGGAGAAACCACTGAAAACTACCAGAACTAGGAAAACTACCAGAGCAGGCCGCCCGCTAGAATTCTCCCCCCAGAACAGGCGGCTGAAAGTGGTACAAATCGTGCCACCATTGGGACTCGAACCCTAGGACCTCCCGGTCAGAGCACTGCAGTGACGTCAAGTTGATGCCCTGAGCCACCTAAGCAAGGTCAAAATTGTTACAGATTTGCTGGGATTATGCAACAACGCATTCTATTTACAACTACCTGAAGCAATGATGATAGTGCAAGATATTAATTTGAAGTCACTAAATAAGCTTATTCACACATCGTGTGACTTGTTCACAAACTTTACTCAAAGCACTAAGTTGTTTATTCACTGAGTTATTATTAATCGCATCTGACAACGCTGTCCGATTCACCAACGGCGATTAATAATTCCGCCATATTAGCTTCATTGCCACATTCATTCCACCATGCTCCCATTATCACCTTTTTCGTGTGCGCCGCAACATTTTGCCACTGTTCACAGGGTAGTGACTTGCCCAATCCCCCATAAAAGATTTCTAAATGTGTAATTTCTTGCCATGTACAGTATCGCTTAAAGGCCATTTTCTTAAAAACGGCTCCAAAATTTTTTCAGAAAATTGCAATTTAGCAGGAGGTTTTACTGTTCTCTAATATTCTTAGAATAATGTTTCCATTCTACTGTTAAGAAACCGAAAAATTAATAAAATGTCCCCGCCAAAAAATGTAATTTGGACGGCGATAGATGGCAGCTGCCAAGAGAATGTGGTAGTCCGAATAGCTAGCCGAAACTCAAGGAAATAGAAAACTAATACGGAAAGTCTCTACCATTCTGTAGCATCATGGGGGTGGGGGCAGACAGTATATGATGGGTTGCCCCCCCCCTCCCCATTCCATGGGTGGGGGGTCTAGCGTCTGAAGATGGGCGTGCTCACCAGATAGCGTTACTATGCAGTTCAGCGACTAGCATTTCGCTTCAACTAATTTTCCCCTATACGCGGTAGGAGCGCTACTCCCTTAAATCTGTATCAGACTTATTATTAATAGAAATATAATACAGACAATGCAATGCACTGTAATGTTATGTATACTGCGATTTTTGTAGGAAGAGCTCTCAAGGCCACTCAAATCCCATCTTCGCGATGGAATATGTCACGGCATTTGGCGTCTTTTCTCGGTCTTGCCGGTAGAAGTCGCACGATCGCAAGCACTGCTTTCATACGGTCGCGATCGTGCGAAATCTAGCGGAACGACTGTGAATGACACGAAATGCCGTGACATATTCCATCGCGAAGATGGGATTTGAGTGGCCTTGAGAGCTCTTCCTACAAAAATCGCAGTATAATGAAATGCATGCATTTGCAGCCTTCTCCATTTATAAAAACCACGAGCCACGACTGGTTTTGACCAAAACTTTATTAGCAGTTGCGTGGATATGGGGTGTCCGGTTGTGTTCCTATGTGTTCCTGTTTTTCACTATGTGTCCCGTTGTCCCGACAAAATATTAACGGAATGCAAAATGTCCCGTTTTTTCGTTCTTGGCTGTAACCTCACTCTCCCTATTGTGCATCCCAAACATTTGATTGCAGTACTGCGCCTTATGGAGTATTGCCCTCTCTTTCTATCCAATACAATTTTACATAAGACTCTCTCTTTCTAACCGCAAGCTGTGTTGCCGATTCAGGAGGCCTCGGGGTTATTCGACTCGCCCATTTTGTTTCACGCGCAAATACTTAACAAGTTCGTTCAACGATAGCTTCAGTTGTGTTAATCTTAGACAATTGAGTTTTTTACCAGTTATTCTCAGAACTCTTATGAATGTGATGGTTCTTTTGTAATTTAGTTTTATGGTTTAATTTCCATGAAATTAATTATAAATGATAGGCAAATGCTTATTTCTACATTTTGACGTTCTTAAATTTTCACTATGCGAGAAACTTTTTTATTATTGCAGAAAAGCACAAACACTCAGCGGATGAAATGACAAGGGAAGTCCAAATTTTGATATGAGACCAACCACATTTCTGTATGAATCATGGTTCTTGAGTTAGACGGTAATAAAAACAATATTTCGTGCGCTCCGAACGAACATTTCATGTCGTTCAGTGATCTTAATACTTCTTAGCGATTCTCAACAGGCGATGTGAAAGGAAAAATAGAGTATTTATTTTTGAATTTCACTTATTAAAAACCGTGAAATGCATTTAAACATATATAAAAATGAATTAGAAATTTTACTGTTAATGATATTAATGCCAAGACATTTAACCAGTAGTTTGTCGTAAAATGTGCTTTTCAAATGCAAATAGGTGACGAATTATTAGCTGGGTGTTCGAAAAGAATATTATGCATTGTCCCGCACAAACCCTAGCAGTATTTGATACCATCCATGTCATCTCACCTTTGTGAATGAGCATTTTCCCTTATTTTACATAAAAAAGTGGCTGTATTGGACGTATAAAATGACTGGGACTAAAAATTAGTCAATATTGACCTTCAATATCGATGTCATTCGCGCAAAACAATTCAAGCCTCGTCAGTATGTGATGAATTAAACAATGTTCCAACTGGATTTGGACTTGTTTTGCTATTGATATTTCAGTTTTAACTCTCATTTAAAGGTCTGTTTTTTAATAATAATTCTAATAAAAATAATACATTCTTTTTTATCAAAAATCTTTAATTTCTATATTAAGCCATCTATTTAACATGTTTTGAAATTCTTTCCGTTCAAGTGGTATTCAAGGTGCTGAACAAGCTGACAAAATTTCATGTCAATCCAAGTATTAAGCACGGCGAGTGTTGCGTATAAGCGCTGCTGAGAAGTGACAACGCTGTTCTCCATAAGTTCTGTACTGCAATCAAATGCTTGGACGCTCTATAGACGCACTCGCTCTTTCGCTACCTCAACAAACTTTTATCCGGTAAATTTGATGAATGGGAAAAATAGAATGTAGGCTGTTCATAATAAGTTAGTAATTAAAATGTATTTTTAAGTAGGTGTGAAAATGTGCGTAGGTAAGAAAATGTGCGCAGATAAATTTCTTTCCCCACACGTCATGTACAGTTTTTACTGTTTTTTGACAAATAAATAAATAGGTATAAAAAGTATTTTGTACTTGTTTCAATATACTTTTTGAAAACGTGTAGCAGTGCAGTCACGTATGAAGCACATTTTCTTTGTAAGCTCATATCGCGTATTAGTCTTCCATATTTCAGAAATGTCCTGTTTTATGTCATAAAAAATCTGGCCACTCTGCATTACTCACTCCTTATCTGACATTCTATTTATAATCGAGCGGGTACTTTCTGTGCGTTCTCTTTGTAAATATGGCTCATTCAGCGCCATCTATCGTTGAAATTAGAAATACGTTTGAGCAATGGCCTGAAATGTTTCCATGTGCCTGCAGCGGATCTTTTAATAGTTGTTTATTATAATTACAATAATAATATGTCTTTTTGTGGATTAAGTGACGTGGAGTAGGAATAGTACAATTTAAATCCTTAAGTCAATTTCTACGTATTTCTACACGTGTAGTCCAGTGATGGTGGCACAACGAAATAGCGCAATACAAATGAAGTCCTCTGTGACAAGTAAGCCGCGAAATTTGCTTCTTTTGCGTTTACTTCATTGAATGCGAAACTGTTTCCAAGGAATCCTATTTTTATTATTCTCTTGACTGTGTTCCAGGAAAGAAAGGAAACAGCCTTCCGTCACCGAGATTGCGTCATAAAGACGAGTCGTACGTGAAAAAATTAGAGTTGGGCTTGTCAATTTTTAGAAATAAAATTCAGTTGAGAGTGGATCGTTGCCAGGTATACGTTGTGATAATTTTATTTAGCTACATAAATTAATATCAGAATCTTTCTAGGTAAATAATACAAAATATTGAACATTACAAATGCCTGTGATGTTTGTTTATAAATTAAGGAGGTTAGATTTCTGTTTATATTCAAATGAATTTGTGATGACAAGTCAATGTAAAATGCCATTTTTACTTATTGACATAAAAAAAAAGTATTTAGAAACCACTGAACATTGAACCCTTTTGAAGTAAAAAAAATCAAATGTTTGAAACTTCTTTTGAAACATAAAATAAAATAAAGTATTGTGGATAAAAGGCACCCTAAAGTGAGAGATCAAGACAGTATTTTTTATTTGGTGTTTCAACTATAATCTTACGATACAATTAATTTTTGAGAAATACATTGAGAATATAAAGAATGCTGGTGCAAATTGCATGCAGACATGTACATTTTTTGCTTTCTGGAAATGTATCAAATGTTTGCATTCAGAATGTTTTTTTTGAAATAAGTTTCTGTGAATATAAATTTTGAATTTTTTTTGGATTATTTTTGTGAATTACATGAAGAAATTATTTCAGAAGGATATATATATATATATATATATATATATATATATATATATATATATATATATATATATATATATATATATATTTTTTGTACTTGTAGACAGGTCTTCACAATGCATTAAAGCTGCCTGTGGTGTTGTGCTGGTTAGGTGGTGAATTTCAGTGCACTGTACAGCTCAGTGAATCCACATTGACATAATATTGAACTTTGATCTTGAGAAGTGACAAATTCATTTGATTATCCTGCACTTGTTCCATCATTCAGGGTGTCAGTTAAGAGGTCTTAAGCTGTCAGAAGTCTTCTTTGGATAGAATTGATTATTATTATTATCTGAGGGTTATGTATTATAAATAAATTTTCATGTAATTTTGAAAATAACATTACTAGATTGTTTTCTAGATTGTAGTGAAATATAATGATTTTTCTTGTAATTTGTATTGAGACCTGCACATTTGAGAATATAATATTTCCACAATAAAGTGTGGATTGTTGAAAATATCCAGTACTGAAAAACCTATATTTTGATTACAAATGTTCATGGGTACTAATCAAAATAACCGAATATTTTAGCATTTCAGTCTATGTAGTGTTGAAATTGAACATCTTTCTGTTTTAAGTAAGTAAAATTTTGTAAGAGTAGAAATTGCTTTGGTATTTAAACATTTACTAGCTATCTAGTATTACCTAATTGGAATTAACTGGGAAGTTGGGTTATTGATAAATGAGCTAGACAAAAGATGTAGTCAGAATGAAAGAGGAGTAGACAGAAAAAACTAAACCCTTGTAAGATGAGAATTCTATCTCTCCACCCTTCTTTAACGTGTATGCAGAAAAACTAAGAAATTAAGAGAAGGTTAAAGGGGTGAATGCTGGTTAAGAGCATTCAATTCACAGATTTTAAGCGAAATTAAGGGAATTTAATGAGGAAGAACTTCAAATTGCAATTCATGTAGTACATTTTATTGATGAGAAATGTGCTGTAAATGTGAATGTTGAGGTGACCTTAAATATTGTACTAGATGGACAAAGATTGCAAATAATCTTCTTTAAAAATATGGGAAGGTATAATATGAATCTGCAATGTTAACTGCTCAGAGAAACTACAAGTTGGTATTGCTATATATAAAATAGTATTCAATGTAGTAAAATGTATGACGAAGGCAAAAATGTTCCCTAGCTAATAATGGAGAGTTGTTTTGTGATTTGTCTGGAGAGTTGTATGGGTGGAGAGGAAAGCCTCATACATCGCTAAAAATGTGCCAAAATTTCTGAATGGTTTTAAAATGTACCTCTGGAAAAGAATGGAAATGGTTAACTGGTGAGAAATATTGACAAATGATTGTTGCAAAGAATGGGTGAGGAGAGCACTGCAGAAATTGATTGTGAAAAGGAAATGAAGATGGATAGGCCACATTCTGAAGTTCATTTGTTGAGATTGATGATGGAAGGCAAAACAGTTGGGAAGAGGGGATGGGCGAAGATGATGATGGTTTGATGTGCTTTACAGATTGAGAAAGTACATAAGGAAGATGCTTACAAGTGAGGAAAATGGAAAAGATATGAATATAGTTGATTCCTGTCCTAGAATAGATTGTAATTAGCAATATTTAGCATCATTAATGATATGATACAATTCCTCTCAATCAGACACCTTTGGTTTCTTGAGTTTGCCATAAATGAGAAATAGTTGATAAAAGTTTACCTCAGGTTTTAAATTAAAATAAGCTATTGAAGTTCTTAACCCACATAGTCCAGAATTATTTTTTTGATGGAAATCGAGTTATATGACATTAGAAATCTGTAATGAGGTTATAAGGAAGAAATTAAAAACAATTTTGAGTTTGTGTTGTTGTTAGTATTGATATTAACGAGCGTCCTTCCAGAAGTACGTCAGGACAATAGGGCAACATTTTGTGAAGGTCAAGACTTGGAACAAGTAACTTATTTGAGTATCGGTATTTTCAAATGAACATGAAGAAAAGTGAGTTTTGGCGTTACAAACCACAAATAACAATTAGTTTGTTGCAATAAATAAAGAAAACTATCTTATAATCTTGTTTGATGCTACTGTATGTACAAGCAAACGAAAACAAAGGGGTTCATCAAATTTTAGACACATTGAAGTAGTGTTATGGGAACAATTTTGATATTTCAGTTCTTTGTGTTTTCTCATCCATTGGTAATTCAGCAACATAATGTTCCCTTCCGTTCAACAACGTTCAGGAACATAATGTTCCCTTCCATCAGATTGAGAATCTTGTGCTCTCCATTAGTAGTCACTCTTTTGTTACTTTCTCGTCTTGCAGTGGCGATTTGACGACGAAATGTTAGATAATGTAGGCTACTGCTTCTTCATTGTGCTTGTAAAGATCCCAGGTATTTAGCTCTGCATTGGTTATGAAATGTACCACTTTCTTCCTTTTGTGGAGCTGTTGTTCTATGCCCCTCATTTGAACTTTATAGGAATGCAATAATTTAGGATCAAGCATGCTAATCCTTTTCTTTTTCTTTCGAAAATCTTTCTACAAAACACAATGGTTGAACTGTGACAGAGTTTGTGAATATAGTAACAACATTGTTGTCATTGCAACAAACTGATTGTGAGTCAGAACAAACGTCATTTTATCTGCTATTTTCTTTTATAATTTTATGTAGAGATGTTAGAGTACAATTGTTAACTCTCTTTCCTTTTATTATTCCAGTTGATTCCATGCCCGTCTTCTTTAGCTCATGTAGTAGTTCAACACTGAAAAACAGGTTACCAAAGAAAATTCGATATGGAACATGTGGAAGTGACTAGTTTACAAAGGTGACTACCACGCTATAGTCCATACCTTGGTTTCATAATCTTTACATGTACCAGCTCCTTGGTAGGGTTCGAACCGAAAGTATATCCACCATTGGTATTTCTATACCAAAATTTAAATCCACAATTTGAATGGCTTTCCTTTTGTGAATTATTTGCAGCCGTAAAGTACGGCATCATTGATTCATCGACAAAATGGTACTACACGTGAGGCGCAAATCGTTTGAATATGTCGCAGAGAAGTCCGAATCACAAATCGCAGTAGCATTTAGTCGCCTTGCTAGTAAATAATATAACTGTGGCAGTGCGTTTGTGACTTAATGTACTTTACATAAATATGTGTCCCTGTCCGTTGCAACAATGCATTACTCACAGACATACATTATTTCAACAATGAGCGGCAGCGTCCTTCCAGAAGGACGGTCAGGATTATCTGGGTGTGGAGCCTGTTCCTTCCACACAACCAAAAATAGTTATTTGGATAAATGAATGGTTGTGAAAATAGTTTCTCGAATTTGGAAGATCTCTATTGATGATGGTTGTAATATCTGAAGTAAATATAGCAGTTTAGTACACAAATTTTGATAAAATGAAGTATCGTTTCAGTTGAGAGTGAAAATATAATTAATTTGTGCTCCAACTGTTCAGTTACTTGTATACTTCATCATTTTCTTTCCTTTCCTTTCGGCTTCTGGACCATGAGGGTTCTTGATATTTTCAGGTCATCTTCAAAGTTCTAAATCTAATTATTTAAGCAATATCATTGGACAGAGATCAGAAGATAAGGGAGGAAAATCCAGTCATACAAGAGAACAAATGGACTAATTAAACATTTTGAAAGGATATGACTCAAAAGACAAAATGAAGAACACATAATGTGATTTCAAAACCAATACCCGTGTATGGATCAAAAGGTTGGACAATGAAAGTGTTGGCGCACCGATGCGGTAAGGTGGTCCCCGACAGATGGACCGACGCGCTGTCGTGATGGTGCTTCCACGAGGCCCGATCTTTCGAACGCGGGTGACCCAGTCGTTCAGTCTCTATACCCTTCTTTGTAGAACTGGGCGTTTAAGGTGTGTCCAGCAGGTACGAACTCACTGTGCATAATCCCCTTTGTGTCAGAAAAAGCAATGAACACGACATTCACGCGAGATTTGTTCATGCGCCTTCTCGAGGTGCGGAGACCCAGAGGTGTGGCACTCTGTTCTGCGTCTTTCTTTCCGGGTCGTACTCGAAGACCCACGTCTCATCCTCGGTGGTAAGTGTCCGAAAACTTAGGATGAGACATCTCGAAAGTTTCCACCGGCGTCTTGTTCGGATTCACGAAAAACTTGATGGCGTATCTGATCCAAAGATTTCTCCACGGCAAGTAAGACGCGACTACATGGGAGCTCTCAAACTTCCTCTTCCAACTTCTCAGGTCACGGAGGGCAACTGAGCTTAGGAACGGTTGGAAAGCTAAACTTCCCCTTACCCTACACAAACCAGTCTTACTGCTCCGGGACGTATACTGTGGATTTCACCAACATTCGTCAAATCTGTCTTGCCGAACGTTAATATATTGACGCATAGTTACGTTTCACAAACACCTTTCTGTTAGAAATGATACTCCGTTAACGTCGATTCGTTAAAGAACGTGTGTTGATTTTTACTTTTTCGTATACGTACGTATATTATATAAGGAGAAAGATATGTAGTATAGAGAAAATTGTGTAATGCTGCGGAAAATCCATTTCGAGATTTCAACGAAAATACGTTTAGGTATACTCCTGATATCGAAAAAGTACTTTTTTTCCCCCAAAATGTCCGTCTGTCTGCCTGTCCGTCCGCCTGTCCGGTGCATGTGAACAACACTAGCGCCCAAACCATGTGTAGATTTTTGCCAAATTGAAGAAACCCCTGTCGATCTGGCGTGAGTCGAAGCTCTGCGATGTTGAAAAAACTCATTAATTTTTTGGGGTACTTTAGACGAAGACCCTGGGACGTTTTCAAAATAAAAATAAAAAAGGATCCAGATTTTTTCTTTAAATTACATGTTAGAATAGAGTAAAATACACTTATAAAGGTATCATAGGCCCGATTTTTTTACTGATAACGGAATTTTCGATAATTGCAAACGTTTGAATTTTTTTCGGCGACGTCCTACAACTATAAAATGGTAGTGTTCGCGCAATTTTGCTTGCAATATGTGCAATGTTAAAAATATCTAAAAGATTTTCTCAATGGCTCCAAATCTTTTCTTTAACCTTTTGGTAAGGATAGTGCCAAATGCACTCTATAAATTGTCATTTATGCCATTTTGCTCGGTTCTTCTGTTGTTGTTTTTTTCAAAATTACAAAAATGTATTTTTTTTGCTTCCCTCGTTAATATTTACGTTAGAGGTGATTTGTTCACTTCATTGCATTTGCAAGTACATGTTCTTTAAACGGTGTCTTGTAAAGTTTCTCGAAAACTCAAAACTTTTCTGTGAAAACGTGCTCAAATTTCCGCATCTTCAGAAACCTTCAAATGCCATTTTCTCAAAAAACGACTCCAATTTTTTGTTCAAACGTTTCATATGGATAGTGCTTATTGCACTGTTTAAGATGACATAACATTCATATGGCTGTATCCTTTTGTTTTTTCAAAAAATACACCTGTAATTTTAGTCAATATATGAATATATAATTTTAATGAATAACTTATTATTTGTTATTTTAATGACTTTAATAAAACAGACATGGTATGTTTATACCAATTTATTTATTGTTATACCTATCTTAACGTTTCGATCCTATTTGGGGTCTTTTTCAAAATCTAGTGTCCAGGATTTGTTGACATCATAGATAAAATTGTAGTATTTTAATAAAAAATGATTAAAATGAATTAAAACCTTTCACATTGAAGGGATTCAACTGACATTGGTAGACTTATATCTGCATTTATTTGTTCTCCAACATCAGGTCGATTCATCCCTGACTTGAATGGTTTTCTATGTGCCTAGCCCAAAGCACATCCGTCACAAAAATCACCAGTTTCTGCTGTACTTACAGTAGTGCTTAAAACAAGTCCCAGCACCTCCCTCACAGTTGTGATCTGCAATATAATCCCGAAAATTCACCACCTGAGTTGCAAAAATCGAGTTTTGAAGGTAATGGAATCGGAAACATCGTACAATCCATATAAAATGTATGATTACCAATTTCTACTGATTTTTGCTTAAAGGTCTGTGTGCCCATTTTCTTCAGGTGATGCGGTTTCATTGAGCACTTCTGTATATTCATGTCATTGTTTTTCAGCGCATTCCGGACATTCGTTTATCTTGGTGTCTAAGACGCTCATGACACACCTGAAGAGTCGGCTGCTGTCGTAATGTTTGCTATTACTGGTACTTGCGGCACTACAACTCGCATGTGCACAATATACGCATTCAGTGTCCATTCATCGGTTGCAACAATATTTGTTTGCAGCTGACCTTTCCCGTTTTCTATATTGATTCCAATGCCTTGCACAAATGTACTTGTGATAGTAAACAAATGTCGGGCAACTTCTAGAACATACCGAACATTCTTCAAATGCCCCGGAGTCCATTTGCTGCGGACAAACATTTCCGTGTTGACAATACCAAAACCATGAGCCAACATAGACCCTTGATTTGCCACTATAACTGGTACTGGAACCGTTAACATATTGTTAAGTTGCAAAATACTACTTATTTGATGTCATGTGGTGCGTCGCACCAGAATCAGAAATCCACAGATCCGCTGCCATACTGCTACTTGTCAGGAATGCTGAACCTTCAATAACATTCGTTGCATCGTTTGCGCAACTTTTCTTGAACGATGACCTTGCTTCCCTCTCACTGGCACAATAGTTGAAGACAAATGCTTGCAGCGAGCACTGACGACATTACAAACACATCTTAACTGGCGTGCAATAGAAACTATTTTCTGTTGAAGACGAGAACTGTCCGTGGTTTTCTCCAAAAAATATAAAGAAATGACCGAAGCAGTAGATACCTATAGCTTCTAAGAAAGAACTCAAATTATTGAGAAAGTTGCGAAGGCATGACTGATTCTCCAGAGATTGGCATAGCTTCATAAAATCTAGTGCTCGATTTCGTAGCTAATACTCCCACTCTACCCGCATTTCTTCAATCCTTCGTTCAAGAAAAGTTGCGCGATTAATGGTAGAAACGCAGAACCACGAATATTACTCTCTGTTGTATTCTCCTTTTTAGCTTCCAATTTTCTGCAATATTTCTTAATGTGGCCGGGCACCCCCCCACACTAAACACCCACACCCACTCTTCTTTTTGAAGTCGTTTGTTTTTCAGAATCGGCCAACTTGTTTGTTGCAGTTTTACTTAATGCAGATTGACCTTTTGTACCAGGTGCATAATCTGTAAAAGCACAGGTCTTAAGTAGTTTTTCAGTTGTACAACTTTCCAGTAAACATTTGTCATACGTTTGTTATAATTGAGAGACTAATTCCTGGTACTCAGGGTCCACAGTAGCTAAAATCTGTTCGTGCAATAACTCCACTGGAATGTCTTGTCCTCGCTTGCGTAGCTCAGTATTCATAACCGCAAATATGATTTTCAACGTTTGTCACATGCGCAGCAATTTCCGTTTTTTATGTCGTTGCAACTTAAAAAAAACTGTCATCAATAAACTTAAACGCTGAATTCTGCTTTGTTCGTACATGTTCACCAGTTTGTCCCATATGTCTTCAGCGTTATTATAGGTTAACACCGAATCCGCCACGGACTGACTCAACGCACTCGCTATCAGCGCCGCTGCTCGAGCAATTGCCACTTTTCCAATCTTGCTTTTTCTCTTGTTTCTTCTCTTCCGCCGTCGCCTCTCCTGCTTTCGCAGGTTGCTCTTATACCGGATGCTGCCTCGTTCCGTCAATAATGTACTGCGATTTTTCTAACTTTGCTCCTCAAGGCCACCTCCGCGATGGAATATGTCTCGGTATTTCGCATCTTTCTCAGTCGTTCCGGTAGATTTCGCATAATCGCGACCGTATCAAGCAGTGCTTGCGATCATGCGACTTCTACCGGCAAGACCGAGAAAGACGCGAAATGCCGTGTAATATTCCATCGAGAAAATGGGCCTTGAGTGGCCTTAGGGACAATGAGAAATCGCAATATAGTTACCAAGTCGTTCTGTTCTAAATGCCTTTGCATTTGCCACTTCCATTTCGCCCAATTATATGCACCCACAAGTTTCTTTATGTTTAATTCTGTCACTGTCATTGTGCATTCGCCTCTCAACACGATGCAAGCCAAACAAACGACCTCATCCAATTCGCAGTACAACCTTTTCTAGCGTTTTCACGCGCTGAAACGTGATGAGTCCATAACCTGATAAAGTAATAACAGGTACAACTGAATTGAAGATACATGTATAATGAAAACCGTGTGAATAGTGTTGTAAATAGCTCCAAACAAGAGAACAACCAAAGCCCACTATTCCAGTAGTGGGAGGTGAGCACTAGCGTAACCATGGAGCTTAGCTCCATGAGCGTAACAAATTGAACATTGCGCTCTCCGCCTTGTAGGCAAATGCGGGCGCGTTCATATTTTCCTATCTTAACACTACTTTCACGCAATATTACAGACTCAAAACTTCGATAATCACATTGTAAATGTTCCTATCAGCTCTGATTAATAAATTACGAAAAATATGAACGTACTTTCAGAAAACTGTAGTTGGAAATAGCTGGCATTGTTGGCATGCAGTTGGTGCCTTTTCAAATCAAGTCGAATAAATGTTTTATTATTATTTTTATGTTGGGGTAATTATAATTCCCAATGTTTCTGTAGATAAAAGGAACAAAAAATAGCTTAAAAATAACTAACAACAGAAAATCTCTTGGTTATAAGTGTGTAATTTAAGTTACATTCTGCTACTGACCACAAAATGCTTTTACGAAGCTACTGTCTGTTCTGTGCAAACGTACATTTAAAAATCGTACCACTAAGTAAACTTTTAAAACAATTAGTATTATTTTCAGTTAATTTTGTTGAGGATTGATGTATCATTCCGGGTGCGTCAATTGCTAAGGTCATTAGTTCCGTGCGGGTATTTTTGTTCGGGATGAGGCGGTTGTCTCCCGCTAGATCCCCCCCCCCCCAGCCAGGTATCTGCTACCAGCGGGGCACCGCCCCAGCCGGAAAAAGCTCTAAATTCCCGATTGATCTCCCTCCAATGTTGTAGTGTAATGTAAGTGTGCGTGGGTGCGTGTGTGAAAAGGATGAGGATAGGACGAGGGGGAATAAAAGATTGCGCACAGTCGGTGGCTCGTTTGTTAAGGTTCTGCTCCAACATTCGCCTGATATCGATCGGAGATATCACAGAAAACTACCGATCAGAGCAGCCAGCCGCTATAATTCTCCACCAGACAGCGTGGATAAATTGGTGGAAGTGGATCAATCTAGTTGCTGAATTTAGGAAGAAGAAGAAAGAAAAAAAAAACACTGACACGGGGTGTAGCCAGAATCCATGTTTTGTGGGTCTTTGATACCGAAAAATCTAGTGACGGCAAAGCGTCTGTCCGTCCATCTGTGAACAACGCTAGCTGCTAAACCGTTCAGCCAATTTTCTCCTAAATTAATATTCCCTGACCAACCTGGCTGATATCGCGGCCTCTTGAATTTGAATGCTACTATAAATATCATTGAAATGCTACTATAAATACCAGATACCATAAACATACCAACTAAAATTTGAAGTAGATAGCAATACAGAGAAGCAGATCACACCAACAGTTAATCAACAATTGCACGACGCTACTCGCTCGTCATTATCATTTCTCTCTCCCTCTCTGCGACACTTCCGCTTCCTATTCCCTCTCTCACGCACATATTGCGTGTTCATTATTACCATAGACTAAGGATGTACGTCTTTACTCTATGTTATTACTTTCTCGTATACGTACGAGAGTAAACGTAATGTTTTCTCGCAATCTTACGTAGAGAAAGTTATGTAATCCTGCGGAAAATCGATTTTGAAATTTCAACAGAAATACACGTTTGGGGGTATCCAGGTTCCGAAAATGTGTTTTTTTTCAAAAAGTCCGTTTATCCGTCCGTCTGGCGTAGCCAATGTGAACATTAGCGCCTAAACTATGCGTACAGTGTTTTCCCAAACTGAATAAACCCTGTCGATTTGGCCTGAGCCGAAGCTCTGCGATTTTGAAAAACCTTCGTTAATTTTTTGGAGTTACTTTACGTGCAGCTCCTGAGACATTTCCAAAATTTTCTAAAAAATGGCTCCAAATTTATTTACATTTCTTATAAGAATACAGTAAAATACACTTATAAAGGTGGCATAAGTCCAATTTTCTGGATTAACGAGATTTTCGATAATTGCAAAAGGCATTTTCTTATTACTACAAAATGTAAGATAAGAGATTTTTCCTTCATATGAAATTTGTTGTTCATAATTTCTTCTTCATGTAATTTATTTCTGTTCCAGCACGGCCTAATTCTGTGTAATTGCTTGTTATAATCCTATCTGTATTCTGATATTAAATTTCATTCTGAGGTTCTTCATTGTGTGAAGAAAGTTGTGCTTGTTCTAAATGTGAACTTTCTCGTCACTGCTTACGCAGTATAGAGAAAGTATTGTAATACTGCTGGAAAAAACGGTGAAATTTCGACAATGGTTATTGTTCGTCCCTCGTAACAAAAATAAGAAAAATCGTTTCTATGTATATAGTAAATTACTTCCTCTGACTCCTTATGTAGTCAGAATCCTTGATTTGTGGATCCTTGATACCGAAAAATCGATTGATGGCAAAACGTCTGTCTGTGAACAGAGCTAAAAAGGCACCAACCGTAAGCAGGATTTTCACCAAAATTGAGATTCCCCCATCGATCTTGCTGATGTTGTGGCCCCTTCACTTTAAAACTGATATTTTAATTTTTGCGAGCTACTTTGCATGAAGTCTCTGGCACATTTTGAAAATTTTCAAAAAATGGGTCCAAATTGATTCAATTTTGTTGTCGGATACCTTAAGGGACACTTACCAGAATGCTGCAGGTCTGATTTCCATTAAAATCCCCGATTTTCTAAAATCGCAAAAGTTCAATTTTTAATATTTATCATATATTAGTAATCAATTTTAACATTTATTATATATCAGTAATATTTAACTGACATATCTATAAATTTGTTTATAATAGTATTTGTTCATTTACTAGTGCATATTATTTCAACTTTTTCAAAAATAAACGTACAAAGTTGTAATAGTTTTTGAAGGTCAGTGGTCAGCAAAAATGAAACATTTTAGCGAGCTTTCTATGTAACTGCTTGGCAGGGCATCGATACTGGTCAATTTCTGTATGAAAAAAGACATTAATTATGAAGAGACTAATTATGGATTTGTTTGTTTGTAACGTCTTCATTTAAAAGAAAATGAAAAATTTAAGAATGAACATAAAATACACCAGGAGACATGGCGAAAAATAATTTACGTACCGTATTCGAATCAAGCAATAGTGTTCCATAAAGAACGCCTTATAAGAACTTTCATAAAACCACATGAAACTAAAAACATTTCCATTTATGCCAAGAAGGCGTTTTTGGGAAGAAATTGATAAGAAAAATGTGTGCCTGTTGTTGTCAGTGCCCATTGACTGAGATGTGTTGATATGGACAGAAATTGCGGCGTAATAATATTATGTAACCCATTACTAGGGGTGAAAAATTAAGTGTTGTTTTAGCACCACTAGTTAACTGAAGTGATGATGTCATACATTTCATGCATTTGAAATAATAGTACTATAGTGATTTACTGATGGTTTTGAAGAACTGTCTCTGGCTCTTGTTGCCTTGTATTCCATTAGCAATCATTTAATGGAAACTCATTTGATGATTAGTACAGTAAATTTGAGATATCGGTTTCCTTCCCTTATTTTGTTGATGCCTATTAAACAGACTGGATAATCTGCATTATCAAATTTAGTAGTTGGTGGTTTCTTTTCTTCTGTTCTAATGTGCTTGATATTTTGCTTTTTATTGGATTTTTACTATAGTGGTATTATAATAACTATGTGCAGTGAATAAATGATTAGTCAATTTTCTTTACTTTGCAGGGCACAATTTTTAAAGTTTAACACAAGTTTAACATAGTTGGGATTTTATAATAAATCAATGAAATTTGGTTAATTGTACCCGATACTCTCCCCAGTAACTTCTCATAATTTCAAAGCCTTGAAAATAAGGGACATTTTACTTAACTATTCACTGCACACCAGAGATGTAGCGTAAATGGTATTTATGAGGTTGGATATCTATCCTGTTGGAGAATAGGATTAGGTAGTTTATCAGTGATTTTGATGAATTGTTACATTTTTTTAAATTTTTTCCTTGTGGCCAGGGCTTGATTTCCTGTTGGAATGGGACGGAACGGTGTTCTGGTACCTCTGGAATATATTATTAAATTATATTGTAAATATCTCACTTTTTCTGTTAAATTCATAATTAATTTGGGGCGTGTTCTGGAACATAACATTTTATAAATCAAGCACTGCATATAGCAATGGAAATATTTGTTCTAGGAGGTGTTGAAAAGACTTGATGAAGATTCTGAACAGATGAAAATATGTTTTCTTCAGTTAATGGACATGATAGAGAGTAGTAGAAAGCTAATCAGTAATGAGAAAGAGGAAAATCTGCAGATTTTACAGTTACTTGATTGCTACTGCGGTAAGTGAAGTGTCTGTAATAAGTTTCATCCATATTTTGTGTTCAGCAGATAATTTGTTAATGAGACATTGAATCTCATTCTGTGAAATTACTGTTAAGAAATTTTAAAAAGTAGTTAAGAAATGGAAGAAAAGAAGTTGAGAGAATTTGTGTGTATTTTAGTGTTTATTTACAAAATGATGCTTAATGTTGAACCTTACAAAAAATAACATAATTTTTAAAAACTGAATTGAAACAAGTGACAAACTTCATAAATGAGAAATTAAGATAAATTGTATTTATTCTTGTTTAAAACAACTAGTTACGACAATTAGTGTACCTGATATTCATTAACAGATAATAAAGCATGTTATATCACTATGTTTTAGTCATGTTCCTGACCGTGTCCGAGTCTTGTGAAATGTTGTCCATTCAAAGTTTTATTGACTTCAATTTTGTGTCTAATTAGTAAATATTGTTTTAAAGTTAACTCACATTAAGTACTAATTGTCGGGGCCCTGCTGCACAGGGATTACATAGATAAGAAATAAGATAGTAACAAATTCGTGATTCCTTATGTCAATCAAGTTTTGGGTCGAGTCAAAAAGCCATTATTCTCCTCCTCCTCTGCTTCATCTTCCTTCTTTGTAGTAGTTTTTAGTGTTATGGTAATGAAATGCTATTCTATTTAAAAAATCCGTTCTAAGAAAAAATCAGATGTAAACAAACTGAAGAAAACTTTGCGCCTCAATACGCTTCTCATGGGGCAATTTCAAGCGCACGACTTCTGATGACATGAGCAGCATTGCCCGCCAATTTCAATGGAACAAGAGCTGTCATGCAAGTGTGCTCATGCAACTACTTTACTGATAAAACGATTTTTATAACTTTGCCAATCTAGCTCCTGCAGCCACAATGGAATATCACACGGCATTTCGCGTCTTTCTCACTCGTGCTGCTAGATGTCGCATGATCGCAAACTGATGCAGTCGCGATCATGCGATGTTTAGCGACACGACTGAGAAAGACGCGAAATACCGTGACATATTCCGTCGTGAAGACAGGCCTGAGGGGCAAAGTTACAAAATCGCAGTATATTGTCAGTTTGCTTCAGGAAGTGGTTTCATCTCCGCCATGGTAACTGGTAACCATGGTAACCACTAGTAATTAGTCTCTTCTACAATGATGTCGCTTAGAGAATCCATTCTTTCACAATACAATACGCGTCACTGCGTTCTGCCAGTTTCAGGGGCTCACACGAATCAATGCCTCTTCGAAATTGTTGAATTTTCTTAAGTTTAAATGTTTTATTCTTACGTGCTGTTGTGACGGGACTGATTTTATTTTCGAATTAAAAACATTCATGAACTAGTCGTTAAACGTTCGCCTGCCATTTCATCATGATCACCGCCGCCTTTTCTCATTCAATATACTTTGGTCTCTCAACAAACTCAATTTCGCCGCAATATGCGTAACAATCAATCTCCTATCCTTTCCTGTAGGATGTTTAAATCCAGTTAATAAACTTCCTAAGAAAGCGTGATTTTTGTCTTTCTCTTTTGAATCAATGCACACTTTGCGTGATGTCTATAACCCAGGTTTCATCCAAATAATACATTTTCTTATTTTGCTCAAGGAAATGCCGAATTTTTCTCAGATAATTGCGTCTCCACAAAATGATGTCATCTCCGTCCTGAATAAGACTCTCCCTCTCCTTTGAAAGAAAACTTGATGTTTTAAGTAATTTGTAATAATCGATTCGCCTAAAATTGGAAAGTTCTTGATCACTGTTCGCAAGCTGCAAGAATTTCGCAAATATGGTTCGTTTCTCAAGAAAAAGGAATGCACTTTTGATCGAACAGCACTGACTACGAAGTCGTATGCTCCAATTACAGGTTTCATCCGCTTCTTCCTTCTTTGGGTTTGCAGTTGTCCGTCGTCTGTGACCTCTTTACTGAGTTTCAAATGCTGGATACAGATATTCCAGTAAATTCTGCGCAAGTTCAGCGATTTGCTTAGTCGGTAACGACGGATTCCTGTGCAATAACAAATTGAAAGCATTCAGGACGATGCTTTTCGCCAGTTCGAAGAAGTTTTCCACTCATTGTGTTTAAGTATCGAAGGCTCACCGCACTCTTTAGACATTCTAAAACGAACCCATCTCGATCAGGTCTTTTTGTCTAGTGTCCCTGATCCCTTGAGCAAATGCTTATGATGGCCCCTTGTTTTGCTTCGGGGCATAAATGTGACTTCATTATCTGTGCATATCTTCTAAAGAGTTCAGTGGGAATATAGTAGTTATTCAGATTATCGTTCTCCATGTTGTGTGGCATATGTATATTCCTTCACAAAGGGACATGAGGGATAAGAACCCAAATCTACAGCTGATTTGCCT